>JAWQFJ010008282.1:0-50000 GCA_034096865.1 Theodoxus fluviatilis | reverse complement strand
ACTGTTCAAAACCATCCCGCTAGCTTAGTCATTTTGCTGCTAGTCTTTACCCTGGAGCCCAGTCTATCAAAAACATCTTGCTGATACAAGAGCTGAATGCAGAATGGCACAAATACAGCTCAATGCAGCAAATTCAAAAGTTTACAATAATTTGCTGAAAACAACTCACTCCAGCCAGCATAAGCAAGATTCACACTTTGGCCTAATTATCAATCAGCCAAGCTGTCCATGCATGCAGCTATACAGATTTCTACTCATAACCAGTTATGATCAGTTTCCATCCAGTCTACTGAGGCCAACTAACCACATTCATTCAGATATCTAAGCACAGAATTTCATCCAGATTACTGTGCTTGAAAACATTATGAAATTCTGTACGTAACAAGATGTTGACTGCCATTGGGAACATCGACGTCATCAAAAACAAGGCCAATGTATGCGCATCCCGATGTACCAGACGCCATGTGACACTTCACTTCCGGTGGACGTGATGGCGAATCGCACTGTGACTTGAAATAACTATCTTGATCTCCCGCTTTTGTTTCTCAGACACTGTCCACTCTCTTCCGTCTGGACGACGTTGCTGGATGGAGAGGAGTGGAAATTCTGGCAAGGATCCAGACTGGACGGATAGGATCGGCACGACGGGGATTCTACTGAAAGGCATCTGGGCCCCACGTGGAGTCTGGCCAGGATATTGAGTCTTGACGTCCGCTGCCGCTGCCCCATCTCCTCCATCATCCCGTGCTCCCGCATGGCACCCTCTTCCGCTCTGCCAGGCTACGTCCGGACTGCACTGCTGCAAGCTGGAACTGGTGCCAGCTATCTGGCTTTGGCGTTGATGTTCTGCTGTTAAAGGCAGAAGGCGACTGCCTGTACTTACAGTGAGGCTTCGAGACGGCTACAACAACTTTTCCGGGTTGTCTGCTTCTGCATTGAGAGAAAAAGTAAACAGCTTTGCATGATTTCTCCAGTTCTTGCCCTAGTGTTGTTAAACAGCAGAAAGATGGTAAAAGTGATTAAATGAAAAAGCTCACAGGTAAGAAACCAGAAAAATGTCCAAAAGACTCAAAAGCATTAAAGAACTGTCAGGAGTACAATAGACACAACACAAACAAGCTCAGGCTATCAGCAGCTTGAGTATTTTCAACTCCATACACGTGTATCGCGCGCTAAAATATTTTCTGTTTTCGCTCAACGGGCATGTTTGGTGAAAAGGTAAAATGTTTTATTTGGACAAAGAAACTAACACCTTTTTGAGCCAGAGGTACGTTTTCAATCCATTATCGAGCCTGACCCAGATAAATGTAATGTGTTTTAGTGTGCCAGTCAAAGATGCCATTCTTGAAAGTCAGTATAGCTGTCGTCGTGACCTTGCCGTTTTCAGCAGGATTTGGAGGCGTGGGTGTCACGTGACATTTCTCTTATCTGCGCCTCGATCGAAGAGTTCCCCACCGCCAAGTGATACGTCATTCAGAAGACGATTTCAGCAAGGAATATATTCATAATTTTTGTCAGATTTGCTCTCTGTTTTTGGAAATTATAGAGGAAAAGTCGTTTTATTTTTATTTTCAAATCATCTAATTCTGCACAATATCTGCTCTTTCTCAGTGGTTCCATTGGCGGTGTGGTGGTGGAGGCTGCAAGCAGGCTAGAGCCGCTTCCTTGGCTCGCTGCCTCACCGGCACTGCCTCCTCTACCATGAAGCCAAACTGGTCACTGGGCGCTGCACAGGGGCAACCAGAGGTAATATTCCATAAAAAAGATAGAAACCTATATATACAGAGTAGTAGTAGTAGTTGTAGTAGTGGTAGAATCATCATCATCATCATCATCATCATTTCGTCGTCGTCGTCGTCGTTGTCATCATCATGATTTTTAAAAAGGTCAAGGATGACCATGTAATGGAGTCCGTGCCACTCAAGGGCTCACCGCCATTGTCGATTGTCCTCTCCGATCTTCACCATTTGTGTCATCCCAGACAAATGCGCATGCGACTTTCGTCAAAAGGCAATCTGCACCATGCCTAAGCGGGTGTTGGATCATTAACGGTCGTTCCCAGCTTACTGGATTCAAGCAAAACGTTTCCCGCAACGCTGGTGCTAATATTCCCGGATACACTACGCCCTTGTCACTCAGTCTTACCAAAGATTATAGGTTACACAAAGATAGTTCATTAGCTCATTCTCGTGAGGATCGAGACACGTTGCGCCCCAAGCGGCTACCACTATGGGAGATGCCTATAGTCCGTTTCAACATTGCACTGTATTTAGTCACATGATTATAGGATTTAGTGGAGACTTCGCACAAACATGGCGGAAAAACACAGGTTTGCGAGTGACCACTGCAGCGCTATTAACTGTAGCAACAACAGAAAGAAACGCCCAGAGCTTTCGTACTTCAGGTTTCCAAGAGACAAAGCAAGGTTATCTCCTGATGGAAGAAGATTAAAGCTATAGTCCCTTAGCAACTCAGAACTATACAGGAGGTATAGCCGTATAACTGGAGACGGCTCCTAGTGAACACAGAACCACAAAACACATTCACACTAACTTTTCAGAAGTAAACAGAAAGAATTTCGTTCAAGTAAATTGTCACTAGAATTTTGGCCTAGCAACAGATGTGCGATGGACCTAATTCTAAAATTTCCGATAACGTCATCAACTACCAAGGTTGAAGAACGAGTGACGTCACTATTTGACCGATTTGAAGAATAATAATTTTTAACACAGAGAGAACAGGGTCACCAAACGTTGCGATCACGTCGACCCGTGCACACGTGGTTCTGCGAGTGACCTGCATTTCGATTGTTAAAAAGTAGGAGCTTTCAATACCTTTTGATGCATTCAACATACAGCTTTGATAAATTAATGCTGTTCATGGTTTACATTTTCTTTGGATGGGGTTTCTAGTGTCCCCAAATTCAGCTTTTTCTGCGCGAAGCGAGACTATGTCCACCATTTTAAATGTGCAATGTTGAAACGGACTATAGGCTCACGGACATGCGCAGAAGCATCTCCCATAGTGCTAGCCGCTTGGGGCGCTGCAATTTTAGCTGCTTGTAACTTCAAAGAGCAAAAGCTCGGCATGAACTATCTTTGTGTAACCTATAATCTTTGGTCTTACTCCGTCTTCTCGCCACTGTAGGAGCAGTCCTGTGTGCGCACTGAATGCGGGGGAACTGCACGGATGTTCAAGCATCACTACGATGTGCACGGTCCCACAGAGGTCCGCACAGGCAGTGGGGCAGTACGAAGATTTAAACCTCCTCTGTCATCCACGCTGCCCTCAATGGCCTTGCAGATCTTATGGAAAAACCAGTCAAATCGCATATCTGCAGCGCCTGTAACAGCGACGCAGCTCTGCTAATGACGTACCCACTCTAGGACAAATCGGCTTTTCCACCAAAGCATTGCTGGAGTTAAATTCCCGAATCTGACCGCAACTCATCAAGCAGTGCTGATGGTTACATTGCCCAGCACTAATAGACAGCTTCTGCATGTCAGGTGCCAAAGCTTGCAGATCCACTCCTGTCGCAGTTTTACATATTTCCACCACAGAGTGGACTGCTCATCATTTTCTCAGGCCAATTCTTCCGATGTTGAGACTCGGTCGGCATTTATCGGCATGACATCTGATGATTGCTGACTGAAAGAGAGAGAAATGTTTCGAGTAGCAGTAAAGGAAATTATTCATCCTTTCCCAGTACAATAGTCTGTGAAAAGGAATGACTTTTTTTAAGTTGGTAGAAAAAATAATCACGTGTTTCATAATCATAATCAGATTTCGACACAAAAAAGAGTTGTGTTTAAAATATTACTTTCTTTTTAATTTAATTTCCTTTGGTTCTGGGGGTTGTGTATTTCTCCAGAATCTAGAACTACGCAACAGCTACGAACGAGGAAAATTGGCAAAGTTTGCACAAGTGCAGTCGAGATGTACAACCGGACGTGGAGGTGCGGCTCGGGAGGGAGATGGGGCATGGAGGCATCCAATGTTTATCTTACTGAGGTGCCTCGGGGTCAGTGGGAAGAGCGAGTAAAATTGAACGGTGCATCTCCATAACTGTCGGACAGCGTCTCGTCAGAGTCTATAGCTCAGAAAGATGTGCATGCTGCCACGCCCGAAATTGGAGTCGCAGACTTTGCCTACAAGGGGCCCAGTTCAGAAGTGCTTAAATTCGTTGGTCGGTGCGTAGCACTGGATGATAGTCACTTTCTGGAACTTGGAATGAAATCGCGCTGTCAGGATTCTCTCGCTGATGGGTTCCCACTCTATCAGACTTCTACTCGCTCTCTTGGACAGCATCAGGCCGACGCCATTCCTGTGGTTGTCGTCCTCGTTCGGCGGACCCGAATATAGCAGAAGATGCCCTCCCTGAAGCCAAGGTGACTTGTCCGGATGATGTCCATCGCACCTCGCTAAGTCCCATAATGTCTATCCCGTACTTCTCCGCTTCTCGCGCCACTTGCGCTGACTTTCCTGTCTCGTAGAGTGTTCTCACATTCCATAATCCAATCCTTGTCACGGTCTTGGGGAAGTGAAGGTTCATCGACGAGTCAACTCCCTCTCGGGTTTGGTTGGTCCGCTTCATACACTCTCCCCCGGGTCGTATCCCTTGATCATCTGAGGTTTCCTTTGCAGTGCTGGTTTCTGTAGCAAGAAGCGTTTTTCCAGGGTGGGGTTGCTAGCCCCACGCCCAACCCTCCTCCTTTCGCAAACGGGCTTGGGACCGTCTATGGCGGAGTTGAGCATTTCAGAGCTGCCTTCAAAAAGACATTTGACGAGAGGATGAAAAATTGGTCTCGCAGCCGCACAGAAGAAAGAAATGCTCCGACACTCGAAATCTCAGAGTCTGACGGCACCGAAAAACAAATTGATCCCACTGCATCCCTCCAGTCGTCGCTTGCCGATCGCGTGGAACAAACAATACACGAGACGATCCACAGCCATTATCAACTGATGCCCGAGGAATCAATGGTCGTCGAAGCGTCTAGCATCAGCTGTTCCCCAGTGTGGCAGGGTTGCCAGAGAAACAAGCAGGCCACCGCCGCAACATGCAGCTGCTTTCACGGACTGCACGGAAAAAGTGATTTCCTGTTACATTTCCAACACAATGACGGACTGGTTTCCGTGCAGAACGTTCAATCCAATGCTGGATTCCAGTTTTCCAGTTCGTGCCGTGTTTTTTCGCGCTTTTGCATATAAAAACTGCGTGTAATGGGCCGGTGACCTTAACACAATAAATATGTTCAATTCAGTTCATTTCTCTCTTTCTCTCTCTCTCTCTATCTCTCTCTCTCTCTCCTCTCTCTCTCTCTCTCTCTCTCTCTCTCTCTCTCTCTCTCTCTCTCTCTCTCTCTTTCTCTCTGTCCCTCAGACATCCTGCAAAGAAGTTTTCGTTACCAACAGGTTAGTGTGGGATGCTAGTATAAAGGGTGTGTTCATTAAAAAGTTACGAAGAACTGCAGAACATTAGACAGCTGTTTCCATGTAGATACCAATGTCAACACAGTGGCAAAAGTCATCACTGACTGGTTTCGTTCAGGCGGCAGAACACTTAAGAATAAAATGTGTGTGTGTGATCAAATATGGTCAATGGTTTTTTTAGTTTTTTTTTTAAATCAGTTTATTGGGTCTAGAAAATACACAAGAAGGACAAGATTACAAGGAAAGCAAAACAAGAAAGAGACGAAAATAGCATCAATAATATGAATATCAACACCACAATATCATCATCATCATCATCATCATCATCATCATCATCATCATCATCATCATCATCATCATCATCATCATCATCATCATCATCATCATCATCATCACCAGTATCATCATCATCACCAGTACCATCACCATCATCATCATCAGTTACGGGTTGGGGGAGACTGGGAGAGGAGAGAAGGTGCATGGACAGAGGTGGCATGGGCCCCTCATTGGGTTGGATTTGACAGAAAAACAAATGTCTGAGCTAATCCTTCTACGAAAACGAAATCGAAAAGGAAGGATTAGATGAATGGTGTAGACTTGTAATTGTGACGTGCGCTCGTGCGTGTGTGCGCGCGTGTGTGCGTGTGTGTGCGGTGTGTGTGTGTGTGTGTGTGTGAGAGAGAGAGAGAGAGAGAGAGAGAGAGAGAGAGAGAGAGAGAGAGGGAGAGAGAGAGTTTATCCCGTGCTAACATTCAGGAGTAGTACCACTTAAAATATTGCACAGGTCACCCCATTTATTGATGTAGTCGTCAGTGTTGTTGCTGCTTTGGGAAATGAATTTTTCAATTAATCCGTTTTGTCTTAAAATGTTAAGGAAGCCCTTAGTGTTTGGTTGACAACTTCTATATTTACAGCTGTGAATGAAAGATTTTCCCAACAACAGAATGTGATTAATCAGTTTGTTATGAGGAGCTGTACCAAAGAGTAAACTTTGAGGACTCGTTGGTAAAGTTAGGTCTGTGTTCTTGTGAAGGAATTCTGATATATCCGCCCAGAAGCTACATATTATTGGGCATTCTACAAATAGGTGGGTTATTGTTTCGCTGTCTTCTCCGCAAAAATCACATTTTTCACTGTTCTTTATTCCTATCCGGTGGAGGAGTCTATTTGTATATATTATGTGATTATTAATTTTATATTGGACACTTTTAAGGTATGTAGAGGTTGTGGCCGCCCTGGTTGCTTCACATATTTCAACCCATGATATGCTGGGATAAATCCGCTCCCATTTTTTCTGACCAGTCGATATATCTCGAGTTTGAATCATGGTGTTATAGATGATTCTTAACTCTGTTTTGGCTGATGTTAGATTTCTGATGCAAACTTGATGTTGACGCTGCTGGGTTACTTTGCCGCCCGAATTACGAATTATATCCACCCATGCCTTCGGAATTTTTCTTTTAAGATGTTCATAGTCTAAAAAAGTCCCTGCTAAGCCGAATTGTCTTTTGCATTCTTCGAATGTCTTCCATGTTCCTGTTGGATCAAGAATATCACGTATATATAACATATTTTTGTTGTACCAGTCCTTTATGAATATGACATGTATGTCTGGGTTGAACCAAAGTGGTTCACTCAAAACGTCCTCACAACTTAACTGTCGCTTAGAATAGTTTTTAATGTACACCTCCCACGCTTTCAGGATGTCTTGCCAAAAGGGATTTTTGAATTCTGAAAGAAGATCTATAAGGAACTTACTGCCAACTTTGAGAAAGGATATATCATTGAATTTTCTTTTAAACTTGCTTTTTATCAATGAGCACCAAGTGCTTTCACCTTCTATTAGTCTTTGCAGCCACGCTATTTTTCTAGTTGCAGTATACGCATTTACATCTATCATTTTTAATCCTCCTTTGGAGAATTCCTGACACAGGGTTTTTCGACTGACCCTGTCCGGTCCACCCTTCCAGATGAAGTTGTATAGAATTTTTTCTAAGGCCTTTTGTTTCTCTATTCCTGGGTCTGGTAGCAGGGAGAGCACATGAGTTAGTTTTGAGAGGGCAAGTGTTTTTATTACAGTTATTTTACCAAGGAGACTTAAATTACGGTGCTTCCATTGGTTCAGAAGCTGTTTTATCTCTTGAACTTTGCTTTCAAAGTTCAAGTTTGTGATGTTTGTCAGCCTTGGATTTAAATGGATTCCGAGTACCGTAAACTTATCATTTGTCCAGTCCAGGTTAATGTCTGTACATAGTTTTCCTTTACTACGTACTTTGCTTCCGATCCATATAGCTTTCGTTTTTTCTAAGTTTATTTTTAATCCAGATATCCTGAAGAACAGATCAAGGGTGTTGAGAGTGTTTCGGAGGCTGCTTTCTGAACCGTCTAGGAGAATCTGAGTGTCGTCAGCATACTGAGTCAATTTATATTCTACGTTGCCAATTCTGATACCTTTTATTTGCTTGTTTTCTCTAATCATTTGACCTAGCACTTCAGCGCAGAGGAGATAGGCATACGGCGCGATCGGATCACCTTGTCTACAGCCTCTTTTCAGGGGAAAGCTTTGAGATAGATGACCATTCTGTATTATACATGCTGTCATGTCTGTATAGAAAAGCTTCATCCATGTTCGAAAGCTGCTTCCAAATCCAAATTTTTTCAAAACATCGCACAGGAAGGAGACGGAAAGAGAGTCAAAAGCTTTTTCAAAGTCTATGAGGAGCAACAGTCCTGGTATGTCCTTTTCATTGCATTCATATATAGTGTCAAATACTTGCCTTACATTATCTCCAAGGTATCTCCCTTTGATAAAGCCTGTTTGATTAGTGTGAATCAAATGTCCTAAAACCGTTTTTAATCTTCTGCTAATGCTTCCTGAGGCCATTTTGTACACGGTAGTGAGAAGTGTGATTGGTCTCCAATTGCTTAAGAAGTTTCTTTCTTTATTGGGTTTTGGGACACACGTAATTACTCCTCTTCTTTGTGAAATTGAAAAGGAACCAGTTTCGTAAGCTTCATTTATGGCTCTGAGCAGGAAATATTTTAAATCGTCCCAAAAAACTTAAAAAATTCAACAGGAAAACCATCTAGACCGGGGGATTTTTCATTTTTCATTTCACGAAGTGTCGTTGCTAATTCTGTTAATGTAATTGAGCCTTCGAGAGATTGTTTTTCATCTTCTGTTAATGTCTGCAAGTTTAGTTCGTTGAGAAGTCCACTGGTTAATTCTGAATCAGTCTGTCTGATGTCATAGAGATTACTGTAGTAATTCGTGAGTTCTTTGAGAATTTCGTCTGTATCTTCTATGTCCCTTCCATTTACGGTTAGCCTTTGGATTGTTTTTATTCTGTGGTTTCTCTTTTCTAAACTGCAAAAATATTTAGAAGGTTTCTCTCCATTTTCGTACCATCGTGCTCTGGATCTAATCATAACACCCTTCATTCTTTTTTCACGTATGGTTTCTAGTTTTGATTTAAGATTTTCTAGGTGCTTATTAACGTCTTTGTTAGTATCCACTGTTCTGCAGTCTAGTTTTTCTTCGGTTGCTTTTATTTCTTCTTTAAGTTCCCCCTCTTGCTTTTCTTGTTCCTTCTTTTTCCACGAGCCATATGCTATAATATTTCCTCTTATGTTCATGAGAATCATATCAAGAAAAGTTTGATCCGAAATTTGTAAGTAAATGTCCTTTTTATCTATTGAATCTAGGTTTTTCCTATCATATGGTAACGCTGCATATTGATCTAGTGTTTCTTTAAAGGTATCTTTTACTATCTTAATGTAGTTTATATCACGGAGAAGGGAGGTATTAAATTTCCAATAGCTTGCTCCTTTCTTTTTGTCCGATGTATTTAATGTTAGGGTAACAGCCGAATGATCGGTTCTATATCCTGGAATGATATCTGTTTTGGACATGTAGTTTAGCATATCCTCAGTAATGAGAAAAAAATCCAGCAGGGACTGTTTTTTAGGGTTATTTTTCCGCCAAGTATATCTTCTAATATTTGGATGTTGTATTCTGTATGGATCAGTAAAATTGTTTAAGTGAATTAAGTTTAGAACAGTGTCCCTTGCTTTTGGGTTATTTACTGCCACATAATTATCTGTATCTTGTTGCGGGTCAAGGACTAGATTCCAGTCCCCGCATATAATTGTAGATGTATTAATGTCAAGCTTATGAAAGAGTTTTTCATAGAAAATAGGATTGTGAGAGTTTTGCCCATACAAGTTCACTATGCACACCTCCTTTTCCTCCATTACAAGAGAAGCTATGATATAGTTTCCTTCGGTATCTATGGTGGTACGCAAAATTCTGTAATCAAAAGTGTTATTGAATAGGATGGCTACGCCTCGTGCTGCTGATGTATATGGAGCCACAATGCCTGTTAACCCCCATTCATGTAGAAAGGTGCTCACAGTGTTTTTGTTAATATGAATGCCCTGCAGACAAATGATAGAATAGTTTCCACCTCTTACATAGTGCAGTATATCTCTCCTTTTTTCAGTGTTGGCTAATCCCCGGCAATTGATTGAAATCAGCTTTATGTTAGTCATGTTTTTGACCTAGAATATAAAAAAGATCTGTCTCGAGACTGTGTGGAACATCCTAAAATGGGTGTTGGGATGACTTGTGGTAAGGGGATCAAACTCATACCACCACAGTGGGGCAAATCTCTCATCTCTTCCACTTGAAAGTTAGAGAAGGAACAATGGTTGAAAGGAAGAAGTTGAAAGAAGGATACAGAAAAAGAGTATACATGTGAGATATTCATGTATAGAAGACTTTTGGTAAACCTCAAACATCTATGAAAAAAAGGGCAAGAGACAAACAAACAAAAAGAAGGCAGAACAATTGAGCCATGACACGTAGGGCCAGTCAAAGCCTAGCCGCACCTCGCCGATGCCGACAAAAGACAAGGCTTCAGGCAATCTGGAAGCTATATACAAGGGTTGGAAATCCAAAAAAAGAACTATGACATAAGGGGTTCCCTATGACCTTAAAAAAGTAATACTTTGTGTGCTTCATGAAAATATAAACAATTGGGGAGGTGTTTTTTTGTTGTTTTTTTTTTCTTGGGGGATGGGGTGGGGTTCCAAGTTAACAAGGTTCTTATGCAAATCTAAATACATATATCTTAGCATTTGGAGTATCAAAGCAGAATCGTATGCAAAGGGGAAAAAAAGACACCCCCCCACACACACACACCGTTAACACATACACACACACACACACAGACATACACACACACACACACACACACGCACACACACATACCCGGTCTGCATATGGGTCAATACTAAAGGCATGCAATGAATCTGTCCCATCTCAGTGGGGAAAGGTCATCTATTGGAGCATCAAAGTATATACATGAATATTGAGCAAAATTATTTACACATGGAACCATGCAAATATGAGCAAAGTGCATTGCAAAAGCGTATTAAAACACACACACACACACACACACATATATACACACACGCACACACAAACCCACCCCCACACACACACACACACACACACACACCCCGTCAACACATACAGACACACACACACACACACATGCACACACACATACCCGATCTGCAAATGGGTCAATGCTAAAGGCATGCAATGAATCTGTCCCACCTCAGTGGGGAAAGGTCATCTATTGGAGCATCAAAGTACATACATGAACATTGAGCAAAATTATTTACACATGGATTCATGCAAATGTGAGCAAAGTGCATTGCAATAGCGTATTAAAAAAACATATAAACAAAAACAAAAACAACACACACACACACACACACACACACACACACACACATGCACACACACACACCCGATCTGCAAATGGGTCAATACTAAAGGCATGCAATGAATCTGTCCCACCTCAGTGGGGAAAGGTCGTCTATTATCAAAGTATATATACGAACATTGAGCAAAATTATTTACACATGGAACCATGCAAATATGAGCAAAGTGCATTTCAAAAGCGTATTAAAAAAAAAAAACACACACACACACACACACACACACACACACACAGAGACCCACCCACCCAAACACACACCGTTAGCACATAAACACACACACAGACACACACACACACACACACACACACACATGCACACACACATACCCGGTCTGCATATGGGTCAATGCCAAAGGCATGCAACGAATCTGTCCCACCTCAGTGGGGAAAGGTCATCTATTGGAGCATCAAAGTATATACATGAACATTGAGCAAAATTATTTACACATGGATTCATGCAAATGTGAGCAAAGTGCATTGCAAAAGCGTATTAAAAACATACAAAAACAAACAAAAACAAAACACACACACACACACACACACACACGATCTGCAAATGGGTCAATGCTAAAGGCATGCAATGAATCTGTCCCACCTCAGTGGGGAAAGGTCTTCTATTGGAGCATCAAAGTATATACACGAACATTGAGCAAAATTATTTACACATGGAACCATGCAAATATGAGCAAAGTGCATTTCAAAAGCGTATTAAAAAACACACACATACACACATACACACACACACACACACAGACCCATATACACACACACACGCACCGGTAACACATAAACACACACACAGACATAAACACACACACACACTCACACACACACACACACACACATGCACATACACATACCCGATCTGCATATGGGTCAATACTAAAGGCATGCAATGAATCTGTCCCACCTCAGTGGGGAAAGGTCATCTATTGGAGCATCAAAGTATATACATGAACATTGAGCAAAATTATTTACACATGGAACCATGCAAATGTGAGCAAAGTGCATTGCAGAAGCGTATAAAAAACACACACACAAAAAACAAAAAACAAACACACACACACACACACACACACACACACACACACACACACACACACACACACACACACACGATCTGCAAATGGGTCAATGCTAAAGGCATGCAATGAATCTGTCCCACCTCAGTGGGGAAAGGTCGTCTATTGGAGCATCAAAGTATATACACGAACATTGAGCAAAGTTATTTACACATGGAACCATGCAAATATGAGCAAAAAGTTTCGATTCGACAACAGAGGAGCTAGACTGCTTTTTTCGCTACTCACCAACGTTGTGGTCAATGACGACGGTGTGGATTTCTGCCTGCCCCTCCACCCTTCCCGTGCGCTGATCTCGCACAGTCAAAACAGGTGCGAGGCCCGAGTCTGCTAGCCTTGATGCACAGTCTCTCGATTCCGACGATCGGCGCGCATTCTGCTTCACCCTGTCCATCTGCTGACGAGGTGTCGATGTAGAACACGTTGCAGCCGCTCGTGTCGAGTCAGAGTAGGATCTTCTGTGCCCTGCCTCACTGTCACGTAGGTATGACAGTACCTTTTCCACAGATCCTTGAGATGTCTGGTCACCGTTGCTCCTAGTCTTGTCTGCATACGAAGGCTTGCCATGGGTTGACTGGGGCTTCGAGTTTCGACGCTGCTGCGATTCTACGTGGGGTGGTAGCGAGGGTGTCTCCACTGTCGTCTTCACCGTGTCTCGGTGTGGACCCGGTGGGACAGACTGTGTCCTCTTGGATCCTGTCTGGGGCCTGCTCACATCCTCGTCCCGACTTTGGAAGGTCTGTTGTGCTCTGTACTTTTGTTGAGAGCGTCGGTTTCTGTCTCTGCCTTGATAAATTTGAGCATGGCGGTGCAGCGGGTCAAAGTAGTCCGCTAGAGCTGTATCCTCGTCCACCGCAATGACGCGGCCGCTCTGGAGACGGACGTATACTGCACCGTCTCTCGTCCAGGCGTTTCTGGTGCCAGCCATTTCTTTGGCATCTTGGAGGAGCTTGGCGTTCTTGGCGGTGAGATCTTCTGTCACCAAAAAAGGTTTCCCTTTGAGTCTCCGTCTCATTTGTAGAATGGTACTTCGGGCTGCGAGGCGCAGAAATCTCACGATGACGGGTCTGCTTCGCCCCTGCTCAAATTTGCCCACTCGATGGGCGACATCAATGCAGTCTTTGGTGAAGTCATTCAGGCCGAGCTCCTTCCTGCAGAAATGCACTACTTTCGACGTGCTGTCCATGACTGTCTCGTTCTTGTCAGTGTCCGGTAATCCACAGAAACGCAGATTCCACTTGCGTCCCCACTGCTCCACGTGATTCAGTTGTTTTCTTGTTTTCCTGATCACGGAGGTGTTGCTCAACATTTCTTCTGTCAGTTTCTGTCTCTCTGACATCAGAAATTTAACCTGTGTCTTGAGTTGATCGTTTTCCTCCCGGAGATCAAAAATAGCTCCATTTAATTCCTCTTCTCTTTCTCTCATCATGTCGACGGCGGCTTGAACTTGTTGGAGCCGCTGAGATAGGTCGCCAGGTGTGTCGTGAGTTTTCGTGGAGTTGGGGCGATCGGATCCGTCGTCTCGGAAAAACTTGCCTCTTTTCTCCGGGTTGGCAGTGTGATCAGAGCTATCAGATGCGACCTGGCTGTCCTGCTTGCGTCTGTTTCTCTTACTTCCCCCCATCGCTTCTCCGATCGGCTCGTTGTGCAAAGTCTATGCGGTGTGGCTGTGAATCCCAACTCACTCGGCAGTGGCGAGGGCGGCGGCTCGACTTTCAGGCGCGAACAACTATTTCATGATATAGTTCATGAAAACATTTTCGAAGTAAAAAAAGCAGTGAAACATATACTGTTCTAATCGCTGTACAGAGACAAAACTTGCGGTGATAGTTTTTCACCTGTCAAGCCGCGATGAATCATAAAAACACAACTGTATAGTCGGAGCATTCCATTCATGTGTATTCGCCCTGCCGTGAAAACAGCTCACCTCTGGTCAATGTTGGTTTGACAATGAATGCCACTTCGTAAACATAACTTTCCTTTCGTTTCTTTGTAAGAAAACCCATACATTGGCAAAATATACTAAAAATATATTTATTGTACAAAGAAATTATGAGAGTGAGAGAGAGAGAGAGAGAGAGAGAGAGAGAGAGAAATTCAGATGTTGTTTACTTCTTTGATAAATGCCATGCACTGGACAAAACGTATTTTAAAAAAAGCCACATGAATCGCGATGGCCTCAAACAATCAAAATACTCTATATCAAATACTCCCATTTGTTTCTTTTGCATGGTGACTAAAAACTCCATAGTAGAACATTTCACATATAAAATTTAAAGCCTCTCCTTCCACAATCCTTCTTGTTTGGTTAATTATTCAAATCCGTTCTTTCATCGAAGCAATACGCAGAGCAGGTCAGGAATTTGTCACTTTCGGAGAGCCGCCATTTTTGTTCTGTCGACAGGGAACAGTTCTGACGTTCCCTGACCTTCTCAAATGCCGCCATTAGCCTAGAGCTAGGAATGGCGTGGGAAGCTATGAGGTTTTGCTCCTTTCCTTTTAGTAACACAAGGCAATAATCTGACAACAGGATGCCCAAAGAAGCGGAAGTCTCCCGTATGGTCGCCAGCGGCATCCCCGTGCCGGTGTCCAGGCTGGAGAGCGGGTTCAGCACGGATTCGTCCACGGGCAGTGTGTCCCTGGGTGCTGACAAAGGTCACCAGGGTCTCCCACCATCCATTTTTGATGGACTTGCTTCCAACCAGGGGAAATCAGATCAAAGTAACACAATCCACTCCGAACAAGCTCAAAGTTTCAAGCACTCTGTCGACAAATAAACGCGGCAGTTCTTCAGCTCTCTGCGACAACTCATGCATCAAAAACAAGAACAATCGTCCAGCGCTGACATTTATTGAAAATAGTTTAAGAGAGCAAATGTTTGGTTTAACACCCGTCCTGGTTTGAAACTGGACTTGAACACGATGAAAGTCAGTACGAACGAGTTCAATGGATGAATTATCGTTGAAACAACGTAGATTCTAGGGACAACAAAAATACTTTGCGCAAAGCTTGCTAAGCATGGCACTGGATGCAAAACTTGACGACTTTTGACATATTATTACATAATCATCATTACAGGAACGTCACCAGCTGCCCTTCAAAAACTGGCAAAACACCTCTCTCCAGAGCCTATGGTTCCAAAGCCTAATATCATCTCTCACTCCAACAATTTGGTGATTAGTCTATACAAACGGACCATTGTTTTCAGCCACGAGAGGCAACGTTACTCAAATGTATCAAAGGTATGTGCCTCATTTACATGAATGTAACCGAAAGGTCTCTCTGCAAAGGACGTTCGCACCTAGTTGCCAGCAAACACGTGAGTGACAGCATGCCGTGAGAGTCAAGCCTAGTCAACAGAAAACGTGGGTCAGGGTGTTTCTCTGCTAGAGCACGCAGACGCCTGGGCAGACTGCACACCCGTGGATTAGGTAGTGTTCAAATATACAGCAAGTTCAAGCAGAATATTTTCACCTCGTTGGTCTACATTAAAGAAAGCAGTCGCCTCGGTGAAAAGTGCGTTTTCTTCCATTCTAGACGTTTCCACGTGTGTGTAGGCCCATGTGTGTGTGTGTGTGTGTGTGTGTGTGTGTGTGTGTGTGTGTGTGTGTGTGTGTGTGTGTGTGTGTGATTAGTTGAGAAATTACTCCTTGCCGTGGAGCTTTTTGGGAGGTAATTTATCTGTGGAGGTTTGTGTTTCTATCTTCTTGTAGCTGTGTCAGCATATCTAAATGAGATATGGGTCCCATCTAGGAACAGGAGTTAATTTATTTCTTTGTTTTGTAGATGCGTGGAGTGATTTTATTTCCGAGGTTGTGGTGGGGATGAAGAAGGGAGTGGAGGTGAGGGAGGGGGCGGGTGAAATCAGGGTTTGGCGATTAGTTTGATGTTGCGCGTGGGATTAAGCTGGGGCGACGGCTTTTCTTTGGAAAGTGACGGGCAAATACAGGATTCTAGAGGCAGCTACAAAACGAATCCAGAAATGACCGATATCTCTTCAAGATGCTTTTTGTCTCCAGCGAATATGGAAATCAATCGTGCTCCATCCCCATTTACTACGTCGTGGAAGGCTACTTAGCAAAATCTAAATTACAATCATTGCCAGAGGAAGACGAAACGATTAACGACGACAACAAACACAACAACAACAACCGGAAGAAAGTTTTTATGTGTGCATCTGATACAGCTGCATTTTCAGTGAGAGGTTTTCCATGATTCAAGTGCATGCACGCATGTTTGTATTGGCTGTAAAATATGTTTTCATAATTTGTGCAGCGAGACTGTGGGAGTAATCGAGAGTTTGCCAACAGGGTGGTCGCAAAGCATGGAATGAACATGATGGAGAAATGCAGTAAGTGAGAACAGTAACGCAAATGTGATACAGTAGTCGCCGCTTATAAAACACGCGGTTAATAAAAACAGCCGTTTTTTACATACAGTTGGTCCGGTCCGGATTTACCACTATATAACATATGTAAAATTGCGCCGGTTATTAAATACAGGCGCCGTTCAATAAAAACACTTTCTGTTCTTTTTCTCGCTGTTCGGAGGGTCAGAGTCGATCTCTGGTTGTGAATTCTTGTCAGCAAACCGTTAGATGACAACTAAAGACGCTTCAGCGTTTGTGTGAACAGTGATTACACCCTTGTCAGCAAACCGTCAGATGTCAATTCAACACTGTCTAGTCTCGCTGGATAAGCAGTGAATCAGAAAATGGCTTTAACTTCAGCTCCAAAGAAAAGAAAAAGAACAGAAATGACACCCAAAGACAAAGTGGACTTGATTGATCGCTACCGAGAGCTAAATTCTAAAAGTTTGAGGGAGGGTGCTGACATTTTGGGTGTGTCGGCATCATTTCTGTGCCAGTCACTGAAAAAAGAAGATGAACTTAGGGCTGATATCGCAGAGGGCTCCAGTCAAGGCCAAAGGAAGCGTCGGCGCTGCGGGAAGGATAAAGAGACAGAAGATGGCTTAAAGCAGTGGTTCGACTCTATCCAAGCGCGCAACACACCTGTAAACGGCTCAATCCTGTGTCAGAAGGCGGAACAGATTGCTTCCCAGCTTGGTCGCTCCGAATTCAAAGCTACAGATGGGTGGTTTAACAGGTGGAAGAAACGCAACGGCTTGGTGAAGCGGGAAGTGCCGGTTAATAAAAACGCCGCTTATTAAAAACACGTTTGTTCGGTCCCAATGTGTTTTTAATAAGCGGCGACTACTGTACTGCAAACATCCCTTCCTGCGTCACTGGTGGGAAACCTTACCAGTATGACGAATGGCGCGTGGGGTTTGACAGCCTATCAGACTCTGCAGGCTCTGTAAAGCCATTGATCACGAAAATCACTAGAGCTGACTACAGCAAGTACAGTCTCGACTGCCACAGATATCGCATGGGTGATGCGGTGGGTCTGTTCTACCCCTAAACACAGGGAGGAACCCCGCCAGAGGCTGTGATGCACTGGTATTGAGGCTGTGATGTCCTGGCATGGAGGCTGTGATGTTCTGGCACAGAGGCTGTGATGTACTGGCATAGAAGCTGTGATGTACTGGCATAGAGGCTGTGCTGTACTGGCATAGAGGCTGTGATGCACTGGCATAGAGGCTGTGATGTCCTGGCATAGAGGTTGTGATGTACTGGCATAGAGGCTGTGCTGTACTGGCATAGAGGCTGTGATGCACTGGCATAGAGGCTGTGCTGTACTGGCATAGAGGCTGTGATGCACTGGCATAGAGGCTGTGCTGTCCTGGCATAGAGGCTGTGCTGTCCTGGCATAGAGGCTGGGATGTCCTGGCATAGATACTGTGATGTCCTGGCTTAGAGGCTGGGATGTCCTGGCATAGAGGCTGTGCTGTCCTGGCATAGAGGCTGTGCTGTCCTGGCATAGAGGCTGTGATGTCCTGGCATAGAGGCTGTGCTGTCCTGGCATAGAGGCTGTGCTGTCCTGGCATAGAGGCTGTGCTGTCCTGGCATAGAGGCTGTGCTGTCCTGGCATAGAGGCTGGGATGTCTTGGCATAGAGGCTGTGATGTACTGGCATAGAGGCTGGGATGTACTGGTATAGAGGCTGTGATGTCCTGGCATAGAGGCTGTGATGTACTGGCATAGAGGCTGTGCTGTCCTGGCATAGAGGCTGGGATGTCTTGGCATAGAGGCTGGGATGTCCTGGCATAGAGGCTGGGATGTCCTGGTATAGAGGCTGGGATGTCCTGGCATAGAAGCTGTGATGTCCTGGCATAGAGGCTGTGCTGTCCTGGCATAGAGGCTGTGCTGTCCTGGCATAGAGGCTGTGATGTACTGGCATAGAGGCTGTGATGTCCTGGCATAGAGGCTGTGATGTACTGGCATAGAGGCTGTGCTGTCCTGGCATAGAGGCTGTGATGTCCTGGCATAGAGGCTGTGATGTACTGGCATAGAGGCTGTGATGTACTGGCATAGAGGCTGTGCTGTCCTGGCATAGAGGCTGTGATGTACTGGCATAGAGGCTGTGCTGTCCTGGCATAGAGGCTGTGATGTCCTGGCATAGAGGCTGTGATGTCCTGGCATAGAGGCTGGGATGTACTGGTATAGAGGCTGTGATGTACTGGCATAGAGGCTGTGCTGTCCTGGCATAGAGGCTGTGATGTACTGGCATAGAGGCTGTGCTGTCCTGGCATAGAGGCTGTGATGTCCTGGCATAGAGGCTGTGATGTCCTGGCATAGAGGCTGGGATGTACTGGTATAGAGGCTGTGATGTACTGGCATAGAGGCTGTGCTGTCCTGGCATAGAGGCTGTGCTGTCCTGGCATAGAGGCTGGGATGTAATGGTATAGAGGCTGTGATGTCCTGGTATAGAGGCTGTGATGTCCTGGTATAGAGGCTGTGCTGTCCTGGCATAGAAGCTGTGATGTCCTGGCATAGAGGCTGTGATGTCCTGGCATAGAGGCTGGGATGTCCTGGTATAGAGGCTGTGCTGTCCTGGCATAGAAGCTGTGATGTCCTGGCATAGAGGTTGGGTTGTCCTGGCATAGAGGCTGTGATGTCCTGGCATAGAGGCTGGGATGTACTGGCATAGAGGCTGTGATGTCCTGGCATAGAGGCTGTGATGTCCTGGCATAGAGGCTGTGATGTCCTGGCATAGAGGCTGGGATGTCCTGGCATAGAGGCTGTGATGTCCTGGCATAGAGGCTGTGATGTCCTGGCATAGAGGCTGTGATGTCCTGGCATAGAGGCTGGGATGTACTGGCATAGAGGCTGGGATGTACTGGCATAGAGGCTGTGATGTCCTGGCATAGAGGCTGTGATGTACTGGCATAGAGGCTGTGATGTCCTGGCATAGAGGCTGGGATGTACTGGCATAGAGGCTGTGATGTCCTGGCATAGAGGCTGGGATGTACTGGCATAGAGGCTGTGATGTCCTGGCATAGAGGCTGGGATGTACTGGCATAGAGGCTGTGATGTCCTGGCATAGAGGCTGTGATGTCCTGGCATAGAGGCTGGGATGTCCTGGCATAGAGGCTGTGATGTCCTGGCATAGAGGCTGTGATGTCCTGGCATAGAGGCTGGGATGTACTGGCATAGAGGCTGTGCTGTCCTGGCATAGAGGCTGGGATGTACTGGCATAGAGGCTGGGATGTACTGGCATAGAGGCTGTGATGTCCTGGCATAGAGGCTGTGATGTCCTGGCATAGAGGCTGTGATGTCCTGGCATAGAGGCTGTGCTGTCCTGGCATAGAGGCTGGGATGTACTGGTATAGAGGCTGGGATGTACTGGTATAGAGGCTGGGATGTACTGGCACAGAGGCTGTGATGTCCTGGCATAGAGGCTGTGATGTACTGGCATAGAGGCTGTGCTGTCCTGGCATAGAGGCTGTGATGTACTGGTATAGAGGCTGTGATTTACTGATACAGAGGCTGTGATGTACTGTATAGAGGCTATGATGTACTGGCATAGAGGCTGTGATGTACTGGCATAGAGGCTGTGCTGTGCTTCCATAGATGCTGTGATGTACTGGTATAGAGGCTGTGATATAGTGGTATAAAGACTGTCATGTACTGATATAGAGGCTGCAATGTACTGTATAGAGGCTATGATGTACTGGCATAAAGGCTGTGATGTACTGGCATAGAGGCTGGGATGTTGTGGCATGGAGGCTGTGATGCACTGGCATAAATGCTGTGATGTACTGGCATAGAAACTGTATGTACTGGCATAGAGGTTGTGATATAGTGGTATAAAGACTGTCATGTACTGATATAGAGGCTGCAATGTACTGTATAGAGGCTATGATGTACTGGTATAGAGGCTGTTATGTACTGGCATAGAGGCTGTGATATCCTGGCATGGAGGCTGTGATGCACTGGCATAAATGCTGTGATGTACTGGCATAGAGGCTGTGATGTACAGGCATAGAGGCTGTGATTTTCTGGCGTAAAGGCTGTGATGTACTGGTATAGAAGCTGTGATGTACTGGCATAGAAGCTGTGATGTTCTGGCATAGAAGCTGTGATGTACTGGCATAGAGGCTGTGATATCCTGGCATAGAGGCTATAATGTACAGGCATAGAGGCTGTGATTTTCTGGCGTAAAGGCTGTGATGTACTGGCATAGAGGCTGTGATGCACTGGTATAGAGGCTGTGATGTCCTGCCATGGAGGCTGTGATGTACTGGCATAGAGGCTGTGATGCACTGGCATAGAGGCTGTGATGCACTGGCATAGAGGCTGTGATGTACTGGCATAGAGGCTGTGATGAAGGCATAGAGGCTGTGATGTACTGCCATGGAGGCTGTGATGTACTGCCATGGAGGCTGTGATGTCCTGCCATGGAGGCTGTGATGTACTGGTATAGAGGCTGTGATGTACTGGCATAGAGGCTGTGATGTACTGGCATAGAGGCTGTGATGTACTGGTATAGAGGCTGTGATGTACTGGCATAGAAGCTGTGATGTACTGCCATGGAGGCTGTGATGTACTGCCATGGAGGCTGTGATGTACTGCCATGGAGGCTGTGATGTCCTGGCATAGAGGCTGGGATGTCCTGGCATAGAGGCTGTGATGTACTGGCATAGAGGCTGTGATGTACTGGCATAGAGGCTGTGATGTACTGCCATGGAGGCTGTGATGTACTGGTATAGAGGCTGTGATGTACTGGCATAGAGGCTGTGATGTACTGGCATAGAGGCTGTGATGTCCTGCCATGGAGGCTGTGATGTCCTGGCATAGAGGCTGTGATGTACTGGCATAGAGGCTGTGATGTACTGGCATAGAGGCTGTGATGTACTGGCATAGAGGCTGTGATGTACTGGCATAGAGGCTGTGATGTACTGGCATAGAGGCTGTGATGTACTGGCATAGAGGCTGTGATGTACTGCCATGGAGGCTGTGATGTACTGCCATGGAGGCTGTGATGTCCTGCCATGGAGGCTGTGATGTACTGGTATAGAGGCTGTGATGTACTGGCATAGAGGCTGTGATGTACTGGCATAGAGGCTGTGATGTACTGGTATAGAGGCTGTGATGTACTGCCATGGAGGCTGTGATGTACTGCCATGGAGGCTGTGATGTACTGCCATGGAGGCTGTGATGTCCTGGCATAGAGGCTGTGATGTCCTGGCATAGAGGCTGTGATGTACTGGCATAGAGGCTGTGATGTACTGGCATAGAGGCTGTGATGTACTGCCATGGAGGCTGTGATGTACTGGTATAGAGGCTGTGATGTACTGGCATAGAGGCTGTGATGTACTGGCATAGAGGCTGTGATGTCCTGCCATGGAGGCTGTGATGTCCTGGCATAGAGGCTGTGATGTCCTGGCATAGAGGCTGTGATGTACTGGCATAGAGGCTGTGATGTACTGGCATAGAGGCTGTGATGTCCTGCCATGGAGGCTGTGATGTCCTGGCATAGAGGCTGTGATGTACTGGCACAGAGGCTGGGATGTCCTGGCATAGAGGCTGTGATGTACTGGCACAGAGGCTGTGATGTCCTGGCATAGAGGCTGTGATGTCCTGGCATAGAGGCTGTGATGTCCTGGCATAGAGGCTGTGATGTCCTGGCATAGAGGCTGTGATGTCCTGGCATAGAGGCTGTGATGTCCTGGCATAGAGGCTGTGATGTCCTGGCATAGAGGCTGTGATGTACTGGCATAGAGGCTGTGATTTTCTGGCGTAAAGGCTGTGATGCACTGGTATAGAAGTTGGGATGTCCTGGTATAGAGGCTGTCATGTACTGGCATAGAAGCTGTGATGTACTGGCATAGAGGCTGTGATGTCCTGTTGTGACGAGAACGTCTTTTCCTTTAAAATTGTTTATCTCTGGTTCGTTATTTGTCTAGGGGAATAAACCAGAAAGACTTCTCGCACACTTTCATTCACTCATTCAAAACAAGAATAGTATACGTCTGCAATGAGAGAATGGGACTGTTGCGGAAGAATGTGAAATGGATGCGGATGCAAATGTAATGAAAAATGCCGCAGAAGGCTCGGGAACTTTTCCTGTCCTTGAACAGATCAGATTGGACCGAGACGGACGATTTTTAGTGACGATGACGTAATAATGAAAAGTGACGTATGACAGCGACGAAAATGACAGTTAGGAAAAATATGGCGCGCGAGAAAGACGTGGCGTTTCGGCGTGTTATCGCTGGGAGTGATTGCTGGGAGAAGTAGTGGCATCATGGGTGTAGGGATAAGTCGAACCGTGATGACTCTGGCCTATGAAGAGAGGTAAGAGTCTGTCCTGATTTGTCCATGGAGCAGAAATGGATGAGGTCGTTGTTGTGAGCAAGTGAGAGCTTGTGGAGCTGTTGGCGCCTTTGAAAGCGCACTCGCCATCGCTGTACGCATGATGGAATAAAGATCTTCATGTAGAAAACTCCAGCTTAAGTCCTAATTCTACTTTCCTGGCGCGAGCTGGGACGGACCGCAAGCCAGAGACCACTTACCCGTAACATTGGTTCCCGAGACGGGGAATTCGAAAAAAAGTAGACAAGGATGGACGCTGAGGGCGGGAAAAGAATGGCGAGGTCGGACGCCGCACGCGAGGAGGCGAAACAACAACCGGCGGAGGACATGTTGGTGATGATCAAGCTTCTGCTCGAAGAACAGAAGGCAGAGCAGCAGAAGAAGGAAAACGAGAAGGAGCGGCAGCGACAGGAGGAGAAGGCAGAGCAGCAGAAGAAGGAAGAAGAGAAGGAGCGGCAGAAAGAGGAGGAGAAAGAGCTGCGACGACAGAAGAAAGAGGAGGAGAAAGTGCAGCAGCAGAGGAAGAAAGAAGAGAAGGAGCGGCAGAAAGAGGAGGAGAAAGAGCTGCGACGACAGAAGAAAGAGGAGGAGAAAGTGCAGCAGCAGAAGAAGGAGGAAGGATATCGCGAGAGGAAGGAAGAAGAAGAGAAAGAATATCGCGAGAGGAAGGAAACAGAAAAGAAACAGAAAGAACTGCAGCGACGGGAGGAGACAGAACAAAGGCGACAGGAAATTGAGGCGTTCAAGGAGCGGTTCCTTGCCCTCGCAAGCGGCACCGCCGAACTCCGCCAGGAGATTGGGACGGTGCAGACTGAGATGCGCGGGGAGATCGGCCGCCTCGACTCGTCCCTGGAAGAAGCAGCGACAAGCGTCGAGGGACCGAAGGGAGACCGCAACTCCCGTGTCGATAAAGAGACTGCAAGCCTCCAGGACGCAGTGGCAAGAGAGGCGCCGAGACAGGCAACGGACTTGGCGTGGACAGGGCAGCTGGCGGAAACCCCCCGAGAAGTGCCCCAGTGTGTGGAGCCGCTCCAAGGTATGCTGCAGGCGGTGCAAGTGTCCGCAAGGGCACACCTGCAGCGGAGCGTGGGCAAAAAGAGGTCTGGTTACGACCGCAAGGCCGATCACCAGACCTCTCCTGAGGGCACTACGCCGGGTTTCTTCAACCCACGGGCTGAGAGGAGAGACTCCACCAAGCTGACCCAGTCGCAGAAAGGACGGCAGAGGAACCATGCCCGACTCCGGATGGTGGATCATGCCCGGCGCGGAAGGTACAAGGGAGAACCTCCACCCGACTGGTGGCGGTCTCCACGCCGAGAGCCTGTGCCCCCTGACATCGATGAGGAATGGGTGGACGAGAAGGGAGAAACCTGCCGCCGTCTCCCTGTTCTGCCGGAAGCCATGCAGGAGGAGGCGCTGAGACAGCTG
Source organism: Theodoxus fluviatilis (assembly GCA_034096865.1). Lineage (NCBI taxonomy): Eukaryota > Metazoa > Mollusca > Gastropoda > Cycloneritida > Neritidae > Theodoxus > Theodoxus fluviatilis. The sequence goes on along the minus strand of JAWQFJ010008282.1, from coordinate 25,552 downwards.
CACGACGACCCTGCAGCTGGCCATCTTGGAAGGCAGAAGACCTACCGACGCGTCAGTGAGCGGTTCTTCTGGGTTGGTCGGCGTGCAAGTCCGTCCGCGACCTGTCGACGTTGTGCCATCTGCGCCTCCCGGGCGAGATACTTCACCAAGTCGGCTCAGTCACAGGCAGGACGACGACGGGGCCGTGCCCGACCACGGGTGGAGGACCGTGCCCGACGTGGGAGGTACAAGGGAGGACCTTCGCCCTACTGGTAGGCGGACATCGATGAGGAGTGACTGGCGAGAGAGGGAGCCTTGGGTCGCCCTCGGAAGGTGAGAGCGACGAGGGAGCGACCCAGGTGCATGTGCGGACGTGTTGTGGTGTGGCGGGACTATGGCTCTGTGGTCAGGAGGGAGAAAGGGTTACCGCGGGGAAACCTAGATCCTTCTGTCAGTCCTGCCACCAGTTCGTCCATCTCTCTCCACCACGTGGACCACCAAGGATGAGCACGACCAGATGAGTAATGGACTTCTTGTTCTTTTCTTTCAGGCATGTAACTTTTTCACATTCATTCCTGTTGTGGTATTGTAGTTGGAGGTGTGGGGAGACCGACGAGGACGTCTTGGTCTCGAAAGAAGGGAGCTGTGTTGCGGAAGAATGTGAAATGGATGCGGATGCAAATGTAATGAAAAATGCCGCAGAAGGCTCGGGAACTTTTCCTGTCCTTGAACAGATCAGATTGGACCGAGACGGACGATTTTTAGTGACGATGACGTAATAATGAAAAGTGACGTATGACAGCGACGAAAATGACAGTTAGGAAAAATATGGCGCGCGAGAAAGACGTGGCGTTTCGGCGTGTTATCGCTGGGAGTGATTGCTGGGAGAAGTAGTGGCATCATGGGTGTAGGGATAAGTCGAACCGTGATGACTCTGGCCTATGAAGAGAGGTAAGAGTCTGTCCTGATTTGTCCATGGAGCAGAAATGGATGAGGTCGTTGTTGTGAGCAAGTGAGAGCTTGTGGAGCTGTTGGCGCCTTTGAAAGCGCACTCGCCATCGCTGTACGCATGATGGAATAAAGATCTTCATGTAGAAAACTCCAGCCGAAGTCCTAATTCTACTTTCCTGGCGCGAGCTGGGACGGACCGCAAGCCAGAGACCACTTACCCGTAACAGGACCATCATGTGAAATCAGAAATGGTTTAATTTCTTTTTACAAATAAAAATCTATAAATGTAATATATGTAAGGATAAATTCTAAACCCCAATCCCAATTAAGAAAATCCTCTGCCAGACCAGATTATAAATTAAGTACTTATCTGTTTAGATGAAACATTTTGGGAGTAGGATCACACACACCAACTCTCCATCCACTCACACGCTTACACCAGCGGTGTGGAACACAGCTCGATGAAACTGGGGATAAGAACAGGGATAATCCAGGTTGGACACACGGTCATCGAATCACCACGATGAAAATACTTCCATTGCTAGGATGGGGGCCATTCTTCATCCCAGCGGACTTGTTTGGAGGAGACAGTTCTTGCGATGATAGAAGACAGATAACATGGGTAGACTTCATGTCAATCTCATCAAATCTCCGAGACGGAAGGGAATTGTATAATTTCTCATTCTATCAGGAACTACCAGTCAACGGCAACGTCTCGTGACGGTTATGGTAGCCGTTAGGTGTACTGGTTCACGCTGGCGCAAACGACAGGGTCTCACATTTTTCCATTTCTCGAATTCTTTGTTTAACATTGATACTGTAGAGGGGTCCCTATAATTCTTCCTAAATGTAATTATCTATCTTCAAAACACGGAACAGGACGCGAAGTACCACGGGGGTCTGTTCAGTAAAAACAAATGTTGACGCGCGCCGCATCGCATTATTCCCCGAGTATTTATAAGTTTTTAAACCTTCATTCGTCACAATTAAGTCACGTGTCCTTCTCTCATGATAACTGATTGCTTCCAAAAGGTACCTGCATCACAATGTAGGATGACGACTCATGGCTTTCTTATCCAATGGTCTCTCTTGTTCGAATATTCCCTACACATGGTGATCACCTGTCTTTCTCTCCCGACCCCTCCCGATCCATGATTCATGGCCCTACCATCCAGTAGTCATTCGAGATAGATCCCATGCTTAAAATTCACCTTTTCTCCAATTACCTGTCACATTACGTCCAACTCAAAAATCAACGTCATTGGAATGTTCCACGCAGCAACGTCATCATTCGATTCTGGACCTTCCCTCAGTAAAGAACTGAAAATCGGATCTCCCAACTCAATTTTCCTTATTCCTTACTTCACTGGTCTGGCAGTTGTCTCTATACTCAACTATTGTCTGGCAGAGATTTAACCCATCTCCTTTAACTAGAGAATAAACTAGAGAGAGAAAACGTGGTTTCGTCACACCTGGCATAGAGGCTGGGATGTCCTGGCATAGAGGCTGGGATGCACTGGTATAGAGGCTGTCATGTACTGGCATAGAGGCTGTGATGTCCTGGCATAAAGGCTGTGATGTCCTGGCACAGAGGCTGTGATTTACAGGCATAGAGGCTGTGATGTCCTGGCACAGAGGCTGTGATTTACAGGCATAAAGGCTGTGATGTCAAGACCCCATATCACTGCCGCGTATAGTAAGGAAAACTGGGCCTGTGCGTCATAGAGACGGGAAAATATTAAAGGTTTCATATTCTTAAGGTTCCACCTTTTAAACAGATGTATTGTTTTTTGTTTTGCTGAAGTAGCCAAGCTGTCTAAGGATACTGTTGTTGAGGTTCTAGTAGAGCACGTATAATCTAGGTATTTATAATCATCGACTACATCAAGTTATTTTCCATTTAAGAACCATTTTCCACCTTGTGCTAGGTGTCCTCCTCTCAGGAAAACTATGACTTTGGTTTTATTTGTATTGGTTTCCAGAGCAATTCGTTTAGACGCACACGTAAGGTTGTCTGAGATTGAAGTCCTGCTGGTGTGGTAGACAAAAGTGCCACATCATCCGCAAAGATCAGGAAGTAAACCTCTGCCTTTCCAGCTACCAGTTGAACACAATATTTACCATTTCACGAAGATGATTTGCAACTTGGTTAATGTAGAAAGAAACTAGTATTGGAGACTCTAAGGCACCTTGTTTGGTTCCAATGGGGCAGTCGATGAACTCGGAGAGGATGCCCTTCCACCTGACACAGGCTTTTACTTGGGCGTTCATAGCTTTTAGCGTATCAAGGAATTTTGGAGAAACATTTGCTTGTGCAAGTGCACGCCAAAGGATCTGACGGTCAACAGAATCTAAGGCTTTTTTGTAATCTATAAATGCTACAAATAGTTTCCCTCTGCCCCCTCCATACACATGTCTGGTTATCATGCAGTGAAGTGTGAAGATATGGTCTATAGTCGAATACCCTGTCCGGAAACCAGCCTGTTCCATACAAATATTCCCTTTCTTTTCAGCCCATGTGTGCAGTCGCTTAGTTAGCGCAGAGGTGAAGAGCTTTCTCATTCTACTTAGTAGGGTGATGCCTCTATAGTTTTCAGGGTCGCATCTGTTTCCTTGTTTATAAGGAGGGATGATAACGGACGTGCTCCAATCTTGTGGAAAAATCTGACTATTATCAAACATTGTTTTGAAGAGTTATCAAAAAGGGTAGCGTGTGATTACTAGGCCTACTTGTCTTGAATAATTCTCCCGGGATCTCATCCAGACCAGGAGCTTTTCCACCCCAGAGCTTTTTTATAGCCTGATTTACTTCTTCTGAGGTAATCGCTGTATCTAGGATGTCATCAAACGTTTCAACTTGATCAGGGTCGTCGATATATTCTACCTGTATGTTTGTCGTCCGATTGAAAAGACACTCGAAATAGGCTACTGTTTCCACGTGTCTATTTCGATATATGCGTACTGTACCCTCTTACTTGTCCTTTAACGTATCAGGGACAAAAACTGACAAGAATTTTTCATGTTATCCATTAGAAACTTGCTATCCTTCTTGTTATAATCCATTTTCTTATCTCGTATTAGTTGTTTATACATTTTCCTATTCTGGACGTACTCCAGTTTGTCATCTTCGTGATCAGTTTTTCTGTATTTTGCTAGAGATCTCTTCGCTATTCGCTTTTGTTCTCTGCACTCTCGATCATACAAATCACCCGGGTTTTTTTGTCGCCTCTCATTGATTCTATAAGTATGGCGCATACAATCAACCGCCCTAAGGGTACACTTCCGCAGCCAGGCGCCACTCTGCCCACTAAAAAGCGCAGACCCTGTGTCCGTACGACGTTGTCCTACTTCTGCAACTTGAACCCAGCAATGGAGTTAAGCTTATGATAGGGATGTTTAAAATAGAAAACGACATCTGCACACTTTGCCCGAATTATATTATAAAAGTGCAATTTATCTGTCCCATATTTACATCATGACTCATACTTGGCGCCTGGCTGCGAATTTTTCCTTTAAAAAAAAACCTAAAACACCATTTGAACGCCTTCCATGGTGGGACAACTGAATGGCAGGTGAATGATATACAAGATATTCTTTAAAATAGAGACGTCAAAGCTCTCTGTAGTAAAAGTCTCTGTGAAGCAACACATATCAAACAATGCAGCATACTAGAGAAATTCTGGATCCGCGAGCCCAGAGGACAGTCCCTCAATGTTCCAAACCAGTAAGTATCGACTTACTGACCTTTGTTGCGGCTGACAGTCACTCAGGGGCGAAAAGGAGGACTCCGCCTAGGGTTCACCGCACAACTGAAACACTGCTCGGTCTCGGCAGATAGATGACGGTGGCCTGTATGTCAGATGTGCGAAGAGGGAACCCCAGTGGAGTCATGGGGCTTCACAGTCCTGTAGTATTTAAGCCTGCCACTCCACACACTTTGTTGAGAGTGCTCACATGCAGCTTCTGTCTCACTACCTTCATCTTGCGGCATGTAGACAGATATTCCATCAATGTCTGTCGTAGCATTGGCAAAATTGTCTTTTTCACAATCACCTTCGCCCGTCTCCCCACTCCCTGTCTCGTCAGGTTGGTGATTGGTGCTTGTGGTCGCTGTTCCTGGAATCGGCGAACCAAGTAGAGAGGTTTGTGAGGCGCCTGCATGATGCGGACAATTCGCACGTGCGTCATCGCTCACAGAGGCCACTGGCTGCACGGATTCAGCGGGCTGACCGCGACCCGGGACCCTCAAGGTCAGGTCAGAGCGACCGTTGCACGCTGAGGTCATCCCGTGGCGCGTCGCTGTACTAAGCAACGGAGAGTTGAATACAGCAGTTGTTTGATGGCCTTGACGTTAAGGGGTGATATGTTCTCGATTTTCTTCGCTGACAATGCCGGAAACCTCATTCTGCACGTGTACACTGCCATAATTATCTCCCATCTCACCCCATTTTGATGCGATAGGGCCACGTGCCACAAACATCTTCTGAGTGGTCAGGTGGACTACCGTTTGTCCCATGTTCGTTTCCGCTGGATGTGGGGCTCAGGTTCAGGGTAGTAGCCCTCAGTTCGCTCCAACAGGGTCTCTGAGTTCAGAGGGATGAGAGAGAGAGAGAGAGAGAGAGAGAGAGAGAGAGAGAGAGAGAGAGGGGGGGGACGCAAAAAGAGACACAGAAGTAGGCCTGGTCATTAAGACAGTCAATGAGAGTTGCGAGTTTGAAATGTCTTGGTTTAGCCTGTCTTTCTCCGTGTCTGAGTCATCCCGCCTTGAAGTCGCATCGCTGTGTGCACTCCAAGTTTGTCCCTCTCCAGCAAGGCAGCGGAGACAGATCAGTGAACTGGACGTATCCATGGATGGGAGTGACTGTCATGTTTTTTCACCAGCCTGTGTGAAATGCATTATGTGAATGCTTCTTGTACAACTGCAGCTGCTGTTGATTGATGTGTGATAAAAATGTACCGCCTCAACGATTTATAGTAATGTTTCTCTTTATCATCATGCTGGGTGTTGCAACAGCATCTGTAATTGTTTTCTCGGGTTCTGTAAAGCCATTCACAGTCTTAAACCATTCAACCCAAAGATGCCACAACAAAAACACATCGTCATGAATGTTGGGGAAAATGAGGGGAAAATATGAAAAATCACAACTCTGAATCATTTCCTTATCAAGTGGTTCAAGTAACGCAGAGGCAGTCACAAAGGACGTTGTAGCGGAAAGGGCGGAGGGAGGAAGCGTCCGAGAAGTGGACACGGGGTGGACTGGCCGATTTTTCGCAGACATGGAATGGCCAAGAAAGAAATGTGGTAAAACATTGTATAATCGGAATCCCACCATCAACTCTATGAGTGCCACTCCCTGTCACCCACGATTATGCCCTCTGCCTCCTCCACTATCTGTCGCGATAGTAATGGAGGAAAGTGAGTTCTGGAAACAGAAGAACAGGAATGAGAGGGATGGGAGGAAGAGGGTTGCATCATCGTGACAAATGTTGATAGACACCGAGGACCGTCAAGTCAACTATAAATACTCAGTCAGCAGGGCCAGAGTCAGTATGAAAATAGTTCTCAGAGTCATTCCACGGCACGTGCCGATGGTCCACTCCTCATTGTCCTGTACGGAGTGCCCTAGGTCCACTCGCTCTTCTTGGCACAGACATCAGTGATGAGTGTGTGTGTGTGTGTGTGTGTGTGTGTGTGTGCGTGTGTGTGTGTGTATGTGTGTGTGTGTATGTGTGTGTGTGTGTGCGTGTGTGTGTGTGTATGTGTGTGTGTGTGTGCGTGCGTGCGGGAGTGTGTGTGTGTGTGTTTTGTGTGTTTGTGTTCATGCGCGAGCGTGCCTTTAATTGTTTGAAGCAGATAGGAACCTAGAAGAGAGCTCTCTTCTCACATCCCAAATTATGTGTAGTTGGTGAAGTAAACCGGCTGGGCTTATTCAAAACATACGCACCACGTGCACCGAGGGAACGAAAACGTTTTACTCATCAGTGCCAACGAAGAAATCTGGGTTTATTTAAATATCGTGACAATGTGGAATGTCATACTGGGTGCAAACTTGTGTCGTTAGCTTTGGTTCAACGTCTACGACGGACTAAAGCAAAACGACAAAAGTATTTACAGGAACTTCCCAACCCTTCAAACTTGTTTAGAATATATACCATTTCCTGCCAGCCCACCCCCCAGTGCTCTATCCTCTTTCATGAGTACACGGTCAGCCCCTCAGCCTCTACTCGCTTGTTAAAACCATGTCTTTGACAGGCGGAGAGGGCGAGCATGCGTAGGGGTTGGACGATGTGTGAGGTGCAGTGCCGTGATTCTATCCCTGGGACGGATAAATCATGGTTTATTGAAATAACAAAGAATTTGTTTAGAAATTATAAATAAAGAAGGAAATAATAATCAGTCAAGAAAGCAATTATAATTTGCGATTTTCTTATATTATCGATTCCCGACATGAAATTTTCTTCTCAACTTTTCTGTTGCCGGTTCGTTTAAAAAAAATTTATAACAGGAGGATACTGTTTTGCTATAACTATTCTACACATTGGTAATAAAGAAGAACGGCAGTGAAAGGACAGATGCAATCCTTGTCTTTTTCTCCAACCATTTGCCCCCGTTACCTGTGATGAAAGTATTCCATTTTCTTTCAGAGGCACCTCTTCCAGATTATCAACATATTATCGCTTCTCTTCGCTAACAGCAGAATTATCTGCGAGGAAGCGGCGGTTACCCATGCTGAACAAGATTACTGAGTAGCTGGGGCTGGCTCTACTGCATACCTACACTGAGATAATACGGTCATCGCGTCGGATGGTATGCATAGAAAACTGTCGAAGAAAGTTATCTCGTGCAGTGTACACAATTCATCTCAATGTAAAAATAATATTGACTAAATGATTCCTCTCTCAGAATTGATTGAACTCATTCTTGGTGCTGACACTGTCGTCAGGGAGAGATGACTGACTGAAATCTGTCAGAGGTCTCTAACACAGGCGCGCCTGGAAAGGGAACAGTGTCTAGCTGTCAATGTGTCGTTGTTACATTCACGTTACCAGCAGTCCAGTCCACAGACAGCATCGCATCCGGGGAAGCAGGTGGGAAGGGGCGTGTTGACCCAGCAGTGCATCAGCACACAGCCAGGCAGTGAGCAGGGGCCAGACCCTCTCTCCTCGGACATCGATCACGTCCGCTGTTTGCCCACCAAGCCTTGCATGCATCGCCCCCGTTTGCACTCGCTAATGGCGCCCTGTGCCCGGGGCTCTACAGCGAGGCCGTATGCAGCGGCAGCCACTCCTTGCCTCCTGTGCTTGCACGGCACACGGTGGTGGCCGCCTCTAAGTGATTCTTGCGCAACTATTTGGGGACAGCTTTAGAAAGGTCACGCCAGACCATGTCACAGCCTGCTGTGCTGCGCAGTGAAACGAAGGATGAACACTTCCGGTGAATACATTATCCTTGTCCTCGAATTGTCTAGAACTACGGACTCTTTCGGGAATAGGACTCGACGAAAGTGAGTCACACGAACAGAGCGCTGTATGATTTTTTAAAAATAAAGTGGACTTGCTACACAGCATGAAAATGTCTTCAACAGCATACACATGGTTATGTCGATCAAATATTGAGCGTGTTCATTCATACGTCCAGCATAAATGCTAATTGATGTGATGAAATTTGATCGCTGTTTATAACTTTAGACTTGAATCAAGCGTGGAAAAAAGATGGTTAAGTCATCAGCCAGAATTTAAGAGGTCAGTACACCCCAGACGTCAGTGCAATGATTTTCAGATAACTTTATTATCAAGTCAGCGCAAAACACTCAGAAATGCACGGCATTGGCAAAAAGAATCAATCAATGTTATGCAGTTTACTTCTCCCGTCAATAGCAACTTGTTGATTTTATCGCATAGGTCCCATTTGCAAAATGTGTACGAGTCACATACCGCTGTCGTTTTCAAAGTACGGTAAGTCTTCCAACCACTAGAAGCTGAGTTTGAGATGCTGGAAACAGGGTGTGTCTGTCAAAGCTCGCCGCTTTCTGGCAGCCCCAACACCCAGGCCGTTACACGAACATGTCCAGAGTGACCGCATGGTCGACGTCAGACGACTGTCCAGCGCCACCTACCTTCCGGCAGGAGGTAGAAACGGAAATTAACGCTTCCCCCTTTTTCCAAACAGCCACCGTGTTTGACTGCAGGAAAGCGGAGGAAGGGGCGAGAAGGCAGGACGGGTACAGGGAAGGGAAGGATGTTCGTGAGAGTGTAAATGAGAAATGACCATGCTTTCGTTGACGATAACTCAGCTTTGTATGTAAACATTGTCCTCATGAGTACATCTTCTGTCGGCAAGGTTAATCTACCAGACGTTTTATGGCAGTTTACAACAAAATAGCCATGACGAACGAAGGGGAATTTGAGGATAAACGAAGTAAGAGCCTCCAAATGTCCGGAAAGTTGGTTTTCATTAATTAATACGTATATCCTGCGTCGTCGTTGGTCAAAAATATTTTGTCGGAAATTTCATGTGGTAACTTAATATAAAAGATACTTCTGTGGTGGGAAACAAGAGAGATCACAATAAAAACGTTAATAAGAGGACTGGATACACAAAACGAAAGCACTATTTGCACTTGCGTCTTTTCCGCACCCATCTTCTGTTTTCTGTGGCAATTCAATGTGACTGATCTTCAAAGCTTCTGGTTGCGCGTCTAACTGTACCTCTTCCTTTTCCCTCTAAGACTGTCTGTTACGGGGATGCACAAACGAAATAACAAGGTCCCAGGGTTAATTAGATGTCTTTATAGTTCATCATAAAAACATGCCCGTAACAGGGGTAAAAAAGAAAAAGAAAAGTAAAAAGAATGTTACATTGGTATCTGGCTCAACCACACCATCCTCGATAACCTCAATCTCATAAAATTTACATCTATTCTTCCTCTATTCCACTCCCAATGGGAAAATGAAAAAGCACAGCAACCAAGTAAAATATCGGTCAGTCTTCTATTATAAACATAAAACACGTATCGGTCAGCCTTCTATTATAAACATAAAAGCACGCAGGTCAGCCCTTGACAAGTAAAACTATCGACCCCTATAAAATGTTCGCACCAACCTTCCACCTCTGCCCGCTCTCTGCCTCTCTCTCTCTCCCTCTCTCTCTCTCTCTCTCTCTCTCTCTCTCTCTCTCTCTCTCTCTCTCTCTCTCTCTCTCTCTCTCTCTCTCTCTGCCCATCTCTGCTGTGGTGGTGGAGCCGATCTCATCTCTTCGTCTGCTTCTCTCTTCCGTGCCTCGCCCTCCTCTCCTCTCTCTCGGCGTCTTCACTCTGCGTTGCTTCGTCCTCCTCTTCTCTCTTCTTCTCACCCAGCAGGCGGACTGATCTCTTCTTCTCTCCTCTCCGTACGCCGACTCTAGGCAGACTGACGGCTGACTGATCTCACCTCTCTCCTCCCAGTAGGCAGACTCCAGTAGGCAGACTTCACCAACGCTGCCCTCTCTGCCCTCTACGTAGACAGACTGATCTCTATCTTCTTCCTCTCTGTACATAGCTATGGATCGGTTCACCACCAACTCACGACCTAACTCCTCTCACCGTCGTTCAGACCCCAGAGCAAACACCGCTCACTACCTCGGGTCAAAACTCAATTTCTACTCACTCCAACCTTCCATTGCAAATCCCACACAGCCGTCGGATCACTAACCAGCAAAACCCAAGTCTCTCTCAAGTAAGATATTTCCGAAACACATTTCCCCATTACACTGTCTCGATGCCACATGCCTGAAAGACCGTTTGATGGCAGTCTTTGCCGAACGTGAGGAGGGTTACTTGTTCCATTGATTTGCTCACATGACCCGCTCAGCGTACTGGTGTTTATGATGGGCACTTCGATTTCTGTGAAGTTGTTGTTGTTGTTGCCGTTACCTTATTCGTGTCCATATTTGACACCTGGCGAGTGCTGCACTGGTGCGACGACATCTGAAGTGAAACTGACCAACTTCACTCTGGTCTCACTTGCAAGTAGACCATGACCCGCAGTAGTACAACAGAAATGTGAGAACAGCAGCTCTATACACTGCACATTTCATTTTCTTGGAAATTTCACGCTCGAATACTAAGTCTCCCGATTTGCCTTGGATTAAGAACTCTCTGTCCAGGTAACCAGATGACTAAAAGATCTCGGTCTGTGTTACATTTTCAACATTTTGCAACTTAAGATGTCGAGGAGATGAACTTCCAATGCAACTTCAGACAAGGCGGTCAACGATATAACTTCTTTCTCAAATTGGTCGTTAGGTCGTCTTCTTTGCATAAGGTGAACAGCAGTTACCCGTTCCTGCAACTCTCTCTCTCTCTCTCTCTCTCTCTCTCTCTCTTATTTGAAAAATCCAACATCAGTCTCCTTCTTTCGATCGTACTTGACGCATAGAAGCCAATGTGTCTATGTCAACAGGTCGTATTCCTCGAGACGATTCGTAAAGTCAGGGGTTCCACAAGGCTCAATTTTAGGTCCATTGCTCTTCAGCTTGTATATCAATGATCTACCATTGAGTATATCAAATGAAAGTATCAAATGCACTACATGTATGTTTGCAGATGACACCATTATCCGTAAGCGACAGAAGCATAAATTCCATTCAATTCCTTTGTGGAAAACAGTGTGCCAGCGCCCTTGGCAGCAGGACACTGGTCTTATTGACTTGAGACACCACACACTGAGAGGCAGCCTCGACATCGGCTGAAGCGCTTTGAGTCTCACTGAGTGGGAGTATCGCGCGGTATAAGAGTGATTTAATAATAATAATAATAAATAAAATAATGCACCCTGAAAGTTACCCTTGATGATTAAAAAAAATAGTGTTCATCAAATAGAATGGTCATAAACCCATCAAAAACCAAATGCATGATCCTAACTACAAGACAAAAACGTCAACGACAACCCCTCACCATCAACCTTATGCTAGAAAATGAAATCATTGAGCAAGTTTCTGAACACAGAGTGCTAGGCATAATTGTTGACGAACAACTAACTTGAGAACAACATATCAATTCCTTATGCAAAACTATTGCTATGAACATTTTCTTGCTCTCCAAACTGAGGCATTTTGTCACCACCGATGCATACATAATGTTTTTTCACGCACACATAAATTCCCATATTAATTTTGCATCTGTTGTATGGGATGGCTCTATGGTAGTGCACTTGAAGAAGATTAAATCACTGTACAGACGAGCTGCCAAGCTTATCATTTCCGACTCAACATTGTCTATGGATGAAAAGATAAAAAAATCTTGGCTTACTACCCTTCCAAAAACACCTCGTCCTCAATAAATGCATCTCTATGCACAAAATTGCTCATTCACGAGCACCGAAGTATCTTACTGATCTCTTCATTCGTCCCCAAACAAGCCATTCACTATCTCGCAACACTTTCATTCTACCACAACCTAGAGTAGACATTTTCAAAGGTAGTATTACATATTCAGGTGTTATGATATGGATACACTCCCATTGCACCTAAGGAACAATACTTCCATGAAGTCTCTAAAAGCATCCATACGTGATTATCTGTTCAGATGATCTCACTGCTGTCGCCTGTACATATGACACGTATTGCTTGAACTTCAAGACTCACTGAGCTGACAGTTGTCAAAGGCATCTACTAAAATCTTTGTCATTGTTGATAAAATTCTTCATATACCTTACCAATTGTTGTACATAGATTAGCTACTGTGTAGTTTTTGTCTTAATCATCCATGTTTTCATTTCTTTATGAGCAAGGACATTTTGTAAGATAGGCAGAAATGCCTCAAATTTCATCCTTGATACATAAAGAATCAATCAATCAATCAACATCTCATTCTCTCTCTCTCTCTCTCTCTCTCTCTCTCTCTCTCTCTCTCTCTCTCTCTCTCACGCGCTCGCACGCACACACACACACACACACACACACACACACACACACACACACAACCAAATAGACAAACACACACTCACACACGCACGCACTGACAAAAATACTGCAGACTGTCATACGCCATGAAAGGCACCTCACATTTACCCATTGCTGTATGCTTCACGCTCTCACTGCACTTAGCGCTGCTGTTTCCTTCCACAGCCAGCCCCATTCAGCGTGGCTGAGACTAGTGAATATAGTCTCAGCAACAGGTTGGTCACGTGATAGCCTTAATTCTTCCATAACATGCATACCACCGGTCTCGGCCACGCTGAATGGCATATCACATCGTGAGTGTATTCCTCCGCTTGTTGTGATACACTCGATACTGGCAGCCATGTTTTCGTCAATTCATTTTCTAAACATCGATTTCCCATGAATGTAAAACTTGTATGCGGTAAAATTCGAATCACAAGAGTGTAATATTGTGAACTCTACTAATTATAAGGACTTTGAATACAACAGCAATATTTATACTTCATTGAGCAAGTAAGGCAACCAATCCCGTCTGCATAATCTTCGATACACACAGAAACCCACTGAGTGCTTTTGCTGATGAGGAATCATTAATTTAATGTATGCTTAGAAGGATTAAACTTAGAAAAACTGCTTCTGAGCTATCCGATAATATCGAACTTCGGAATCGGACGGATTCCTACAGAAGAAACTTCTATTCGATTAACGTTCAACACAGACGGAATGTAGGTTAAATCACTTACTGACTCCATCAGTGGATACACGAATGATCGAAGTGTGGAGCTCGTCAAACAGTGTGAAGGCAATTAGACCACAGGTTCCGGCCAGAAAGCATTTACTTGCGAGAGTATAACCATAGATTCACGAAACCAGCCCGGACCCATAGGAATCCTTTTCGCTGCATTTATAGTAGGTCCAAAGATCCAAATATACACAATCGCACGTGCTCAAGGCAGTTTGCAACCTTATAGACACGTTCGCGCTAAAAGTAGTTCTCAAATGATTTCCTGAAAATCTCATAGATTAGTTTTATTAGAACACCAAATTTGTGTTTATCTATCGGGATAAATAATTGGAGTGAAATAGAATCGCCTCTTTTTACTCTCAATGGTCTTCTGATCATGTTGAATTTTGATTGGTAGAATCATTGGAATGTGGAGCCGAAGTCACGTGACCAACCTGTGTCAGAGATACTACATCTCTGTGTTCAGAATGAGCCAGCCCTCGCCCTTGTCAGATGGCTTCAGGGGTGGTCACTCGCACTGAACCCACCCTCACTAATGACGTCACACAGACCAGGGCAACCACGAAGTGCCTGCCTTCGGGTCACAACGCGCGTTCTGCCACGAGCAATCGATAGCCGCTGATAGACTGCCTGTTGATGCATTGCCTGACAGCACAGGTGTGTGTGCCTCTGTGAGCTATAGTGGGGCTTGATTAAGCATTGCCCTTTGATTATCGCCAAACGCAAAGCTGTAACCCGGTGTGACAGGGCAGCCTTGAATCATAGCTGTGAAGTCTGGTTTTCGGGCACAAACCTTTACTGTCCATATAGCCTTCATTACACACACAAAACGCCTTTATGGACCACGCACTCGTCATTAGCCATACAAAGACCCTCCACTGTCCATAAAACCTTCACTTCTGATGATGATGATGATGATGATGATGATGATGATGATGATGATGATGATGATGATGATGATGATGATGTATACATCTTCCACACGTAAGTGTGAATGCTGCTCAGGGTTATATGGCATATATATGTACACACCTCAAGAGAAAGGACAAGGGAAAACCCTGTGAATTAAATAATTTAATGAAACAATATCGAAATAAAAATATCAAAATTATAATACATGTACACACAGTCCGCAGAATACTTCTCTCCAACTTCTGCCTCCTTCAAGGCTCGGAGGAAACAAAGGAGCTCTTCCAACGCCCTCCCCTCACCTGCTACCGGAGAGACAGAAGCCTGAGGGATACTTTAGTCCACAGCGCTCTGCTTCCAGCTGCACCAAGCCAGTGGACGGGTACCAAACCTTGCCCCGATCGCCGCTGCAAAACGAGAGATGTGACCTTGTGCACGGACCAGATTCGGGGACCTAGGAAAACCATCATATACAAGAGGGCTTCACTTGCGCATCCAACAATGTTGTTTATGCAATCATATGCCAACGATGCGGAGCCATCTACATAGGGGAGACAGGACAAGCCCTCCATGCCCGGTTTCGTGGACACAGAAGCGACATCTCCAACGCCAGAACTGACCGTCCAGTGCCCCTCCACTTCCTCAGTGGCGACCACAGCCCCACGGACCTGAGGGTTACCATCGTCAGGCGGTTCCAGTCTAGTGCCCATCGAAAAGCTTTCGAACAGCGCCTGATCTTCGAGATGGGCACACTGGAGCCGCAAGGAATGAACCGTGATCTCAGCTTCCTGGGGCATTGAACCATCCAGCCTGCCCCGCCCCCTCACTGCTCCAGGCCACTGTGACGTCACTGGGTGCACCCGGACGCCGGGGATTTCCCCCCACCCCGCCACCACCTCCCGCCACCACCTCATCTCCGTGCTGCATGTGGAACGTGGCTACAATGAGGAGTACTCACCTCCTTACCTCCCTCACTCACTCGACAGGATGAACCCGGAGGGGTAGCACCTTTCCTCGTACTGGTCCCCACGGGTTCATACACCATGTAAATATTATCTTCTTTTTGTATTATTATTATTTCTTTTTTCTCTTCTTCGTACATATGAGTACTATTATTATCTTGTCTCCTGCTTTTGGTTTATTTTTGGTTTAAATTAATTTCGTTTTTCGTGTCTCGGAAGGCTTTTAGCCGTGGGCCAACACCTTTTGTGAATGTGTGTACATGTATTATAATTTTGATATTTTTATTTCGATATTGTTTCATTAAATTATTTAATTCACAGGGTTTTCCCTTGTCCTTTCTCTTGAGGTGTGTACATATATATGATGATGATGATGATGATGGTGATGATTTGTTCAAGTACGTGAGAAGATAGTTTGAGGACTTTCATCCCCGGGCCCCGCTGTGCAGCGCTGTGTGTGCGTGTGCGTGTGCGTGTGTGTGTGTGTGTGTGTGTGTGTGTGAATTCCATGCTGCAGAGGATGACAGTGGCAGTACAGACTTGATAAGACGCTTCACTTCAGGCTTGGAGGTGAGGTCACTCTGGTATGAGCTCAGTCTTACAGAGATGCATGCAGTGACGGCCTCGCGTGTCCGGCTGTCACAGGCATTCTTCCAAAGCCTCACTCAGTACACCAAGACAAACTTCTCAATGAGACTCTGAAGAACGAATAAATCCAGATTTCTCCCGTCCAACAGATTGCACCACGGCACAGCGCCTCGCACAATATCAAACACCAAAGCTTGCTCGCCCAAATCCGCCTGTCGAAAACAGGGTTTCAGTAGGCTAGTAGAGGTTGAGGATGTGACTATGCACCCATGCAGCAAGGGAGACTACTGGATATAGGGCTGCCAGGAGCTGGTGGTCTACACTGTAAACATGATGAAAGTCGAGGAAGCTCCTTTTAGGACAATCATTTATTTTTTGGCATCTCATAGACGTTGAACCAACACTCTTACAGTCACACAGAGGGGTAGGTGCGTCATAGATGGTCACCGTATTTATGTATATCAATTCACGCTCACACAGGGATACAACACATAGTAATGACACAGGGTAGCCGCCGATTTGGAAATAGCGAGAAAGAATCCAGATTTATCCCGTCCCAGGGACCGAACCACGGCACTGCGCCTTGCTTTGAAGAACACTTTGAAACAATGAAAGTGCTAGTCCCCATCCAAGCACACGTGAGGGAGACCTCGAGCCAACGCCCCTGGCGCCCCTAGCCTTGCCAAAGTACGTCTAGCAGGACAGAGGCCAACACAACGGCAACTGTGGAAAAGCCACGGCAGTCAAAGTGTGGAAGTTGCCTGAGAACTCTGTGTGCAGGTCTTCTTCAACAGCCATGCCCAGATCTAGTTATCTTTTGTTTTCGTATGACTGGAGCGACCTTTACAAGAAGAATAAGAATAAGAATAAGAATAAGAATAAGAATAAGAAGAAGAAGAAGAAGAAGAAGAAGAAGAAGAAGAAGAAGAAGAAAGAAGGAAGAAGAAAGAAGGAAGAGGAAGAAAGAGGAGGAAGAAGGAGGAGGTAGAAGGAGGAGGAAGAAGGAGGAGGAAGAAGGAGGAGGAAGAAGGAGGAAGAAGAAGAAGGAGGAGGAAGAAGAAGGAGGAGGAAGAAGAAGGAGGAGGAAGAAGAAGGAGGAGGAAGAAGAAGGAGGAGGAGGAAGAAGAAGGAGGGGGAAGAAGAAGGAGGAAAAAGTAAGAAGGAAGAAGAAGGAAGAAGAAGAAGGCAGAAGAAGAAGAAGGAAGAAGAAGAAGAAGGAAGAAGAGGGAAGAAGAGGAAGAAGGAAGAAGAGGAAGAAGGAAGAAAAGGAAGAAGGAAGAAGAGGAAGAAGGAAGAAGGAAGAAGAAGAAGGATGAAGAAGAAGGAAGAAGGATGAAGAAGAAGGAAGAAGGTTGAAGAAGATGGAAGAAGGATGAAGAAGATGGAAGAAGGATGAAGAAGAAGAAGGAAGAAGGATGAAGAAGAAGAAGGAAGAAAGAAGAAGGAGGAAGTAGGATGAAGAAGGAGGAAGAAGGATGAAGAAGGAGGAAGAAGGAAGAAGAAGGATGATGAAGGAAGAAGAAGGATGATGAAGGAAGAAGAAGGATGATGAAGGATGATGAAGGACGATGAAGGATGATGGATGAAGGATGATGAAGGATGATGAAGGATGATGAGGATGGATGAAGGATGGATGAGAGGATGATGAGAGGATGGATGGATGGATGATGGATGAGGATGGATGGATGAGGATGGATGGATGAGGATGGATGAATGAGGATGGATGAGGATGGATGGATGAGGATGGATGGATGAGGATGGATGGATGAGGATGGATGGATGAGATGGATGGAGGATGGATGGATGGAAGGATGATGGAGGACGGATGGAGGATAAGGGATGGAGGATGGAGGATGATGGATGGAGGAGGATTGATGGAGGATGGAGGAGGATGGATGGATGGATGAGAGGATGATGGATGAGGATGGAGGATGATGGAGGATGGATTGATGGAGGATGAAGGATGGATTGATGGGTGGATGGAGGATGGGATGAGGATGATGGATGGAGGATGATGAGATGAAGGATGGATGGATGGAGGATGAGGATGAACGGATGGATGGATGAGGATGGATGGATGGATGGATGGATGGATGATGGATGGATGAGGATGGATGGATGGAGATGATGGATGGATGGATGGATGGATGAGGATGGATGGATGAGGATGATGGATGGATGATGAGGATGGATGGATGGATGATGATGATGGATGGATGGATGAGGATGATGGGATGGATGGATGGATGAGGATGATGGATGGATGGATGAGGATGGATGGATGATGGATGGATGAGGATGATGGATGGATGAGGATGGATGATGAGGATGATGGATGGATGAGGATGATGGATGGATGGATGAGGATGATGGATGGATGAGGATGATGGATGGATGGGATGATGGATGGATGAGAGGATGATGATGATAAGGATGATGGATGGATAAGGATGATGGATGGATGAGGAGGATGAATGGATGGATGAAGGATGATGAGGATGAGGATGATGATGGATGATGAAGGATGAAGGATGAGGATGATGATGGATGGATGAAGGATGGATGGATGAGGATGAGAGGACGATGAAGGATGAAGAAGGATGATGAAGGATGATGGATGAAGGATGATGAAGGATGATGAAGGATGATGGATGAAGGATGATGAAGGATGATGGATGATGAGGATGATGGATGATGAAGGATGATGGATGATGAAGGATGATGGATGAAGGATGATGAAGGATGATGAAGGATGATGGATGAAGGATGATGGATGAAGGATGATGGATGAAGGATGATTGATGATGAAGGATGATGAAGGATAATGGATGATGGATGAAGGATGATTGATGATGAAGGATGATGAAGGATGATGGATGAAGGATGAAGGATGATTGATGATGAAGGATGATGAAGGATGATGGATGAAGGATGATTGATGATGAAGGATGATGAAGGATGATGGATGAAGGATGATGGATGAAGGATGATTGATGATGGATGAAGGATGATGAAGGATGAAGGATGATTGATGATGAAGGATGATGAAGGATGATGGATGAAGGATGAAGGATGATTGATGATGAAGGATGATGAAGGATGATGGATGAAGGATGATGGATGAATGATGATGATGGATGATGAAGGATGAAGGATGATGATGGATGATGAAGGATGAAGGATGAAAGATGAAGGATGATGGATGAAGGATGATGGATGAAGGATGATGGATGAAGGATGATGGATGAAGGATGATTGATGAAGGATGATCAATGAAGGATGATCGATGATTCATGAAGGATGATCAATGAAGGATGATCGATGATTCATGATCGATGATTCATGATTCATGATCGATGATTGATGATTGATGATTGATGATTGATAATTGATGATTCATGATTCATGATTCATTCAAGTTTCAAGTTTGGGTGCCAGGCCCATAAAGCAAGGCACAATTTATTCATTACCCTTGGGGGCATATAGAATATTAACAACAAAACAAACTATAACATACATACATAATTGGGAAAAAAAGAAGAAAACAAATTCATGATTGATGATTGATGATTGATGATTGGTGATTGATGATTGATGATTCATGATTCATAATTCATGATTCATGATTCATGATTCATGATTCATGATTCATGATTCATGATTAATTATTGATGATACATGATTGATGATTGATGATTGATGATTCATGATTCATGATAATGACCTTTATGTGACTCGGTTAAGTGAAGCCTGAAGTCTTTACATGGACTCTCTCTCTCTCTCTCTCTCTCTCTCTCTCTCTCTCTCTCTCTCTCCCTCTCCCACCCCCCACCCCCAAGACATTGGTTCCCCTCTCTCCTCCCTCTATCATGTATCCTGCGCCTCAGATGCCCATGTTATATATATATATATATATATATATATATATATATATATATATATATATATATATGTTGTAAGACCAGCCTACTATGTAGCAAATCAGTCTGGGAGGGTCGCAGAGCGGCCTTTCCTATTGCTTGTTTATTGGACTTGACATGTGACCGCAGACAGTTCCCTCCTGTCGTTCTTGCGCGCTATGCCTAAATTGTTAGATACAAGAGACAAATGTGATGCTTTCTCTAAATTAAGACATCTGATTGCAATGGTGCAATATTCATTCGGTTGACTTTGTTATGCCTGATGAGGCAACACTTGGTGTGAATAAAAACTGCTGGCGCTGAACCTCCAGGTTTTGTCACAACAACAAAAAAGGTCAGGTTCGAACCCGCAACCTTTCGAGAAAAGATAGGGGAAAAACACACAAAAAACACAAAAAAACAGGTCGGGTTCGAACCAGCAACCTCTTGAAAAAAGAGGTGTAAAAAAGTTTCAGCGCAGATTCGAACCCGTTCACGGATGACCTAACGTTACAATAGTCCAACGCTTTACCATCTGAGCCATTCAGCAACTGACGTTACTACGTGTTTGTAAAGCAATTATCCCTCCAGATTTACTGGAGGTTCTACAGACTTTATCTGTCTGTCTGTCTGTGTGTCTGTCCCGACTTCACGGCTGATTTATCAAAAACTACTGGACGGATTTCCTTGGCATTTTGCACACTAACTGGAAGTTAGGTCCGATTGAATGTATCAAATTTTCAGAATCGAGGCTTGAAGAGAAAGTGGTTTTTTAAGGTCATAAACTCGAAAGCGCCTCCCTAACTAGTTGATTCATGGAATGGCGAAATTGCGAAATGTGTGACGTCATCAATACCGTGACATAATTTATTGTGTATCTCTGCCTGTCAGGCCTGACTTAACGGCTGATATCTCAAAAACTGCTAGACGGATTTCCTTGATATTTTGCACACTTACTGGAAGTTAGGTCCGATTGAATGTGGCAAATTTTCAGAATCGAGGTTTGAAAAGAAAGTGATTTATTTAGGTCATAAACTCGAAAGCACCCCCCTAAGTAGTCAATTGATATAAGAGCCTAATCGAGTCAAACAGAGTTATCTTTTCCTCAGTTCAGTTCAGTCAAAGACCATACATTACTAAGACCGCGCACTCGGCTGATTTTAGCGAGATTTCCGACAGAGTGATCTCCCCGTTTTCGCGTGTCTCCCCCAGAGCGCTTGTGCGAGATGTGTTGTGCCACCTGCGTGACTAATAAAGTTTAGTGTATGAATAGCAGAATGCAAGTGCGTGCAAGGGTTTTTATAGTATTTCTCGAGAAAAAAACAACCCTCAAAATCGATTGATGGAATGGCGAAATCTCCCTCCACGGCCACGCCCCTTTCTCGCTATAGCTCGCGTGATAACACATGCAGGCGGGAAAATGGCTTCCACTGAACGCAGATTGACTCGTTGCGTTGTATTCCGGACAGCATTTGTGTCTCATTTTTGCCAGACAGTGAGAAGATTTCTCAGACTGTAATAGAGTGCCCACGGTTAGTTGTTCATTTCGATTTGTCTCCGCCATATGCTTTGCGCTGTTTCCCGCTCTTTGAGTTTATTGTACTTGGGTACTGGCGTAGTGGATAGCACTTTCGGTAATTTTCACGCTACTAGCGGAGATTGTGTCAAATAAATGCAAACTGCTCATTAATTTCAAATTATTTTTAAATATGGAAATACGTTGAAAGCAAGTATTTAGTTCCCCTTTTTGTTTGCTGTTTTTTCAGTTTTTCACCACTACAGCACTTTATCCATAAGAACAATAAAAATACAGCCAGAGAACTACCAGAATCGGCGATAGGCCCTGGACGCCTAAGCAAGCCGAAGATTTCTATTCTATTCTATTCTATGACATGTATGCAAGATGATGATAGCGTCCATGCCGTTCTGCAAATAAATGATCTGACCCTGATTATTGGTGCAACGTGCTTGTATGATGTGCTCGGTGACACTCTCCGTACTTTCATCCCGTATATAGTTTGAGAACAAAGGCAGAACACGTACTGTAAACATGTCAATAGTCTGGCATAGTTGTGCGGTGAAAGAGAGAAAACGAGTGTCGTGGAATCATAATTCGTGACAGTTTAATTTTTGTTACTATTCACAACTTCACATTGATACAAGTGGCTCGAAATAAATCTTTAGCACACTGCGCAGTTCGCATAGCAGCCATATTAAAGTAAAGAGAAAAAACCACCACCACACAGAGAGAGAAAAAAGGACATACAACTGAATCATGCAGCCGTCATAAGAAACGGTGACAGATATGAGATCTGGAATGGAAGACGGGGGTAATTGGGGGAAAAAAGAGGGGGGGGGGGGCTGTGAGGGAGGGCGAAATGCGTTTTACCCGTTTTGTGTGAGTGAGTGAGTGTGTGTGTGTGTGTGTGTGTGTGTGTGTGTGTGTGTGTGTGTGTGTGTGTGTGTGCGTGCGTGCTGAGGGGGTCGGGGGTGGGATGGGTAGGGGAAGCAGATGCAAAAGCAGAAGACTTCCATCTGTTCAAGACGTGATGTCAAGCTTTGGATATACTCCTGTGATCCTGTACACAAAGCCGTGTGTGACTTACTTCAAAAGTTGCAGTGGCACTACAGACATCCTGTTATCCCTCCAGGTTTACTGAAGGTCCTACAGCCTTTATTGTGTTTTTTTTTAATGCCAAAACCTGGAGGTTCAGCGCCAGCGGTTTTTATAATGTTCTTTTCCGTAAACTCCCTCGCTTCGTATTTTGCACTGTAAATTGAAGAAAAATGGATAATAGTTCATGAAATTTGAGTGATCTTGTACATTTTAGGATACTCAAGATCTATTTCTGCCAAGTTTAATATTATTCACTGCCATTAGGCCACGCGAACAGACTACCAAGTTGTTGCGCTCAGACAGAGTGGCTGTTCCAAGGTTCGAACCGGCCGCGCGGGTGGACAATTTTGACTGTAAAATGGTATTTTTTTAAGCAAAGGCGATTTTTTTTCTTCTGGGAAGGATCACGAAAACTATTTATGTAATTGGTGAGCGTTCGTACAGCGTGGGAGAAACGCTGCTGGTGACGGGAGTGAAGGAAATGGCGAAATATTATCGCCATTCCGTCAACTGACATTTTAGGGGGGTTGGTTTCGAGCATTCTGTAAACTCGAGTTTGCCGGTAGGCGAAATCTCTAGTTTACTAGAATGGTTTTCAAGTTTACGACCTAAATAAATCACTTTCTTTTCAAACCTCGATTCTGGAAATTGTATACATTCAATCGGACCTAACTTCCAGTAAGTGTGCAAAAAGTCAAGGAAATCCGTTGAGTAGTTTTTGAGATATCAGCCGTTAAGTAGGGACAGACACACACACACACACACACACACACACACACACACACACACACACACACACACACACAGACAGACAGATAAAGTATGTAGGACCTCCAGTAAACCTGGAGGGATAAAGTCTGTAGGACCTCCAGTAAACCTGGAGGGACATGAGTAGTATGTAGTAGTAGTAGTAGTAGTAGTAGTAGTAGTAGTAGTAGTAGTAGTAGTAGTAGTAGAAGTAGTAGTAGTAGTTGAGAGGCTAGATATAGGCCGTGAAGCCTTTTGAACGCCCCATCGTAATCTGTTGCCTTCTATTGGGTCTTAGCGCAATTTTCTTATTGCGACAATGTCACTCATCATAGCTTCTGAATAACGACATAAATATAGGATCCTTGTCCAGTTGGTTTTTGAAAACGTTAGTAGTCGGTGCAGTCTTGAGCCGAAACAGAAGGTTATTCCACAGGTTAGCAACACGATTACTGAAACAATACTTTCTTAGGTTAGTATTACTACGTTGAACAAATACTTTTCCGTCTGCATTTCTTGTACTGGCACAACCTGGTGACTTAAAGAAGTCGCTACACTCCACGTCCACGAGATCATTGTACAATTTGGAAGCCTCTATTAGGTCACCACGAATTCTTCTTCCCTTCAGTGAGTGCAGATTCAAATACTCTAACTATGCGCTCGCTGTAAGACATCTCCCGACATTCACTCAACAACTTGGTAGCCCTGCGCTGGACTCGCTCCACAGCCTCTGACTGTCTTTTTAAATGCGGGTACCATATAATGTTACCATACTCAACTCTTGGACGAACTATAGCTTTGTATAGCTGAATGAAAATGTCCTTGTTTAAATATATAAAGGTTCTTTTGATAACTCCAATCATCTGATTGGCCTTGTTTATAGAAGCTTGAATATGTGGGTCGAATGACAGTTTAGGGTCAAAAGTGACTCCCAAGTCTCTCTCCTCGTTGCATACAGTAAGATTTCAGTTCCCATTTTCATAGTGTACTTAACGCAGGGATTATTTTTTCCAATGTGCATTACCTTACACTTTTCTACATTAAAATATTGATTCCATATATCCGACCACCTCTCCAATCGTTTCAAATCGCCCTGCACCCAGCTACAATTTCTTGATTTATCATAAATCTTCGTACCCCTGTCTATCACAGTCTGAGAAATCTTCTCACTGTCTGGCAAAAATGAGACACAGATGCTGTCCGGAATACAATGCAACGAGTCAGTCTGCGTTCATGTGGAAGCCATTTTGGCGCCTTCATGTGTTACCACGCGAGCTATAGCGAGAAAGGGGCGTGGCTGTGGAGGGACATTTCGCCATTCCGTCAATTGACCTCTTAGGGGGGGGTTCGAGTTTACGACCTACATAAATCACTTTCTTTTCAAACCTCGATTCTGAAAATATGATACGTTCAATCGGACCTAACTTCCAGTAAGTGTGCAAAATGTCAAGGAAATCCGCCCAGCAGTTTTTGAGATATCAGCCGTTAAGTCGGGACTGACAGGCCGACATACAGATAAAATTACGTCACGTTATTGATGACGTCACACATTTTGCATTTCGCCATTCCGTCAATTGACACTCTAGGGAGGTGCTTTCGAGTTTACTACCTACATAAAGCACTTTCTTTTCAAACCTCGATTCTGAGAATTTGATACATTCAATCGGACCTACCTTCCAGTAAGTGTGCAAAATGTCAAGGAAATCCGTCCAGTAGTTTTTGAGATATCAGCCGTTAAGTCGGGACAGACAGACACACAGACAGACAGACAGACATACAGACAGACAGACAGACAGACAGATAAAGTCTGTAGGACCTCCAGTAAACCTGAAGGGATAATTTCGAGTTAGTATAAGGCAGCAATAAGCCTTTTTCTATCATTAGGAAAACACAACCCAGAGACAGGCTGAGATCGCGACCACCGATTCCAAGCCTGGCTGCCCTGAGGTCCGCGCATTTCTTTGATAAGGAGGGACTCTCGGCAGGTCAAGAGGGATCCCATCCCATCTGGGGGAAAGACCACTGCCACCACGGTATTGGATTTGGTCTAGGCCATTACCATCCGGCCTGGGACCAGCCAGGAGCTTCTATACCCATGGATAGCAATAAAGTTGTGGAAAGCAGCAGCGATTTTGTCTCATGCCTGGGCCCTTGTACCATCCAGCCTTGCCTCCACCCCCATCACGTTTAGATCGTTTAAGAGGCCTAGCGCTATCGAGCGCTCCACTTTGTGCA
>JAWQFJ010008281.1:0-13911 GCA_034096865.1 Theodoxus fluviatilis | reverse complement strand
CAGTGACAGCTGGGAGGGCAGCAGGCAGCACAGCATCACGGCCTGGCTCCAGGGAGAGGGCAGACGTCTCCTTGGCATCACGTCAGCACTGTTCACTCTGTCTCTCAGCATCGTCTGGCCGCTCTCTTGTAGACCTTGCACCGTGCATCACACACAGGGCGTCACACACGGTGCATCGCACACAGGGCGTCACGCACAGGGCGTCACACACAGGACGTCACACACCGTGCATCACACACAGAGCGTCACACACCGTGCGTCACACACAGGGCGTCATACACAGGGCGTCACACACAGGGCGTCACACACAGAGCGTCACATACAGGGCGTCATACACAGGGCGTTATACACAGGACGTCACACACAGAGCGTCACACACAGGGCGTCACACATAGGGCGTCACACACAGGGCGTCACATACACGGCGTCACACACAGGGCGTCACACACAGGGCGTCACACACAGGACATCGCAAACCTGACATTACATACAGGACATTACACACAGGACATCACACACAGGACATCACAAACCTGACATTACATACAGGACATTACACACAGGACATTACACACAGGACATCACACACACAGACGTGTCTCGTTAACGCTGCCGAGAGGAGTTGAGATGGAAAGGCCTGTCTCAGTCCCACTCCACGCTTCCTGTCAGAGCCAGGGGAAGAAATCAGCATTGTGGAGCGACGCACGAGTTCTGTGGTCAAGGTTGGCGCTACTCGGACTCTGGGTCAGTGTAGGCGTGTCTGAGGTGAGAGTACCTATCTGAACAGCGCCAGTGTCTGCAGAGTTGCTCTTTGACTTCAGCCCACATACGCCTGCAGGACTCACTCTCGCGTTCTTGTGGAAGTACGAGCAGCAGTTGGTTGCACATTCTGTGAACCCGAGTCAGTGACTGTGGCACAGTTCGCAATGAATGCGTAATAGACTTGACCCTTCGCGTTACAGCACTGCGCCAAAAATAGTTCGTTCTGATACTATTTTTTTCTCCACATTTTACGGAAATCATTCAGATGTCAAAACTTGTCTCCATTTGAACACAAACATGTTTTTATCGAATTAACGCTTGTGTATTACCTCAACAAGAGTAAGTTACGAGTTTTGTGCGAAATAGTCTTAGAACTACTTTAACGGCGTATGTCAGGGGGCAGTTCGGCTATCCCACAAACCTCATGCATATTTCGGACGAAAACCTTTCATCACGTGAGGTCAACTGGGCTAGAGACACTTTCGCCGGTAGGCGAAGCCTCTAGTGAACTAGAATGGGCAGACCATTCAGTTAACTCCTTGAAAACTGTGGCGCATATCCTCATTGAACTCCCTAGACAGCATGCACGGATAAACGCAAAGCATGAGAGTTTTTGCATCATGTAAATGTTTAAACGTTTCACTGAAAGTCGACATCATCGTGGTGATAACTGGCAGTCATCGATGTATTCTACTTTTGTGGACTGAGTGACTACATCTGTCAGAACACTGCACATCCTGTGTTCGAAATAGAACATGCACAAAGAGGACGAGGTCTCTAGGGTGACTTATTATTGCTTCATCAAAAGCTTGAATCAGTTCACGCATGGACTTCAGCCGCTAGGCCGTCCCCTGGAGATTGTTTTGCTGCAGCAAACGTCCTGCAGTGATGATGCAATGACATTTTCAGCCACGAGAGAGTGACTGAGTGTTTTCACTGTCCCTGCCGCGCTAATGGCGCCCGCGGTGGTGTGAAGATCAAAGTGACGTTCGGGCCTCGAGGTCGGAAAGAAAGTCACGCAACCAGAGAGTCATTCGCGCTGTCGTGACCTGTGGTGACCCCGCCATTTGGAGTTAAACAGGGAAGGTATTCTTGTCGCACGGAGGGATTAGCGCCGACAGACGTCAGGGATCTTCCGCCCTCGCAGTCACGTGACTGGCGACAACAGCTGTCCCGCAGTCGCAGCTGTGCGACTGACTGCCCAGCGTGGTCTCACCACAGGGGCGTGTTTCAAAATAGGTAGTCGATCTTGGTCGCAAGATCTTGCTTCGCAGTAAGAGCTAGCTAAAAAAGAAACTACCCAACGTGACGAAGTAATGCGCATGCGTAGACGTCACGACAAGAGGTGAACTAGCCACATTTCAATGGCCGACGTGTTGCCGGTTCATTCAGAAAACGCTCTATTTCGAGATACTAGCAACCCTTCCAAAGAAAATATAAGCCATGCACAGCATTAATTTATCAAAGGTGTATGTTGAATGCATTAACAGATCGTGAAACCTCCTACAGTTTACACATCGAATGCAGGTCAACGCATCCACGCCGAACTTTTGTCTCGAATCTTAAAAGCTAGGCACCTCTCAAGCTGCCTCGCTCAATCTACGCTCGTCTTCGATTGGCTCGCTAGCAAGCAAAGAATGAAACTGCCCATTCGGCGAGATCTGCGTAGATCTACCGAGATCTTCGCATTTTGAAACCCGCCCCAGGCCAAGCTGCACCGCCGAGGTTCGATGGAGCGTGAGCACAAGCGAGTCTCCGTGCGCGACAGTTTGCACGTAGCTCTCTCGCCTCGCTCTCACAGCACGTGCGTGGCAGTTTGCACGTAGCTCTCTCCCCTCGGCTGTCACAGCACTGACGCCAGGGAGGTTTGTGCTGCCGGCGTGGTGAAGGAATGCGACGGCGAGTGAGTTTGACTATCACTCCTTTCGTGACGGGATGAATGCCTTGGCACCCCAGGCCTGTGCACTCTTGGAAGCTGCAACGCCAGATTGACATTCTAAACCTTGTCGAGATGCGGATGAGCTCCAAGTGATATTGAGTGCAGTCGAAACGAGATGTCCGAGTTGTTGAGATGGTGCAAATGGAGTGGCAGTCCTGATGATTCATCTGCACATGCAAAAGTGCGTGAAAGCACACACAGCACTGGTGCTACTTCAAGAGCGACAAATACGTCACAAGGCGTGTCTCGTCATCGCTGTTTGCCTGGCACTCTGGTGCAGGCTTGCCAAACACTTTCACTCCGGAAGCAGTGACCTTCTGACCCAAGTTCACGAGGTTGTTCCTGATCTTCACAGGAAGCCACCAGAAACACGACAGCTGCTTCCGTCTGGTCTGTGGACAGGGGATTCCCCATCGCCCTGTGCGTGCCATTGCATGGACTATCTTCTCCCTGTGCTTGTACGGAGTGCCTGGCTTCGAGGTTTCCTCCCACACTGATGGCACGATTGTACCTAGAGGAAGCTTTGACATTCTGAAGTCTCATGGAAGGCTGCCCTCGGGTGTCAAGCTCAGCGGTCTTTGCATCTGTGAATGCTTGCGATGTCTGCCCTTGTTGATTGTATTTTTATAAATAAAGCAAGCAATCACACATGCCTATCATACAGTTTGCCACTACAAGTAGTTCTTAACATCGCACATTTAAAACAATAACGCAAGTACAAGTGTCATGCGAAGGTAAACCGTCGCAAATGCAATGTTGAGAACTGTGTCGAAAGCGAAAAAACGCGAAACATACTGCTACCAACCATCAAGGATGTGCCATCACAACTGCATTCGAAAAGACGACTGCAGGCGGCATGAGCAGAAAATGGCTGGATTTTTATCATTGTCATTTGTCCCCTCCTCTTCCTCCTCAGTTGCATCTCGTGGAGTTCGAGTCTTACCGAGTTGCTTGCAGCACACACAAACCAGGAGTCACTTGTACCATCTGGTGAAAAATTGCATTTTTATATCTTGTCTACACGCACCCAGGTTTCATCAAGGTCGTAGTTCATCAGGCAGAGCATTCCGGACAAGAAGCTCAGCAAAGAAAATTGCCCTCTGTCCAAATCTGCTCTCTGCAGTTTGAGCAGCAAAGCTGGAGCGGGCCGTGGAGATCTGTGGATTTGTTCCGAGGCGCAATGTATTGGAAATACGCCGGGGCCAACCATGCAAACACTTGTAGGCCATTACGGCAGCTAAAAACTGACTCCGACACAGGGAGCCTGTGGAGGGGTACAACACTGGGGTTATGAGTTCTCGCTTCCTTTTGCTTGTGATGACTTCCCCTGTAACCGAGCCTCGTTGGCGTAACGGAACCTCGTTGCCTTCAAAACAGCACACACAAGTACAATGTATTGTTTTCTGTCACCACTCTTTATTCAAGATGAAACCTCAATACACATCTCAACTCCCACTCACGCATTCAATCGGCCCAATCATCAAGGGGCTTCCGCCAGAAGAGAACTGCAGCGGTTTAAGTGGGACGCTGTCGAGGCAGGGACCAGAGCTCTGGCGCCGAACAGTAGCGCTTCTGTTTTGGAGTCGACGGTCGTCCAGTTTAAAACATTGTTCGACATCCACATGTATACGTCTCAGGTGCCGCGGCAGTTACCCACAGCATGTTGAACGGACTCAGCCTTTGGTTCAAATGTCAGCAGCTGACAGTCATCAGCGCCTCGTGCCGCAGTGCACAGAGCGAACAGGAGAGTGCCGCAGTGCACAGAGCGAACAGGAGAGTGCCGCAGTGCACAGAGCGAACAGGAGAGTGCCGCAGTGCACAGAGCGAACAGGACAGTGCGGCAGTGTACAGAGCGAACAGGAGAGTGCCGCAGTGCACAGAGCGAACAGGACAGTGCCGCAGTGTACAGAGCGAACAGGAGAGTGCCGCAGTGCACAGGGCGAACAGGAGAGTGCAGCAGTGTAAAGAGCGAACAGGAGAGTGCCGCAGTGCACAGAGCGAACAGGAGAGTGCCGCAGTGTACAGGGCGAACAGGAGAGTGCCGCAGTGCACAGAGCGAACAGGAGAGTGCCGCAGTGTACAGAGCGAACAGGAGAGTGCCGCAGTGCACAGAGCAAACAGGAGAGTGCCGCAGTGTACAGCGTGAACAGGAGAGTGCCGCAGTGTACAGAGCGAACAGGAGAGTGCCGCAGTGCACAGAGCGAACAGGAGAGTGCAGCAGTGTACAGAGCGAACAGGAGAGTGCCGCAGTGCACAGAGCGAACAGGAGAGTGCCGCAGTGCACAGAGCGAACACAGAGCAAACAGGAGAGTGCCGCAGTGCACAGAGCGAACACAGAGCGAACAGGAGAGTGCTGCAGTGCACAGAGCGAACAGGAGAGTGCCGCAGTGTACAGAGCGAACAGGAGAGTGCCGCAGTGCACAGAGCGAACAGGAGAGTGCCGCAGTGCACAGAGCGAACAGGAGAGTGCCACAGTGCACAGAGCGAACAGGGGAGTGCCAAGAACTCAGCCCTGAAGTACATCACATGTGCAGCGCAGTCTAGCGGGCAGGAACGATCGAGACCCGATGAACACCTGGAAATCTGTCGGTTAAGACGTAATGTACCTGTTGAGTTTTACACTTTTCGCTTAATTCTTCCCTTCAGCTTGGCTCCCCATGTGAGGCGAGGTGTGCCGTCAGTGTGGATAAGGGCAGACCCTCGCGTGCACCCCTGGCGTGCACCCCTCCACCCCTGGCGTGCACCCCTCCACCCCTGGCGTGCACCCCTCCACCCATGGCGTGCACCCCTCCACCCCTGGCGTGCACCCCTCCACCCCTGGCGTGCACCCCTCCACCCCTGGCGTGCACCCCTCCACCCCTGGCGTGCACCCCTCCACCCCTGGCGTGCACCCCTCCACCCCTGGCGTGCACCCCTCCACCCCTGGCGTGCACCCCTCCACCCCTGGCGTGCACCCCTGGCGTGCACCCCTGGCGTGCACCCCTCCACCCCTGGCGTGCACCCCTGGCGTGCACCCCTGGCGTGTACCCCTCCACCCCTGGCGTGCACCTCCCCTGCTGACCCCACCCCTGGCGTGCACCCCTCACCCGCGTGCCCTCCACCCTGGCGTGCACCCCTCCACCCCTGGCGTGCACCCCTGGCGTGCACCCCTGGCGTGCACCCCTCCACCCCTGGCGTGCACCCCTCCAAGCCCTGGCGTGCACCCCTCCACCCCTGGCGTGCACCCTCCACCCCTGGCGTGCACCCCTCCACCCCTGGCGTGCACCCCTCCACCCCTGGCGTGCACCCCTCCACCCCTGGCGTGCACCCCTCCACCCCTGGCGTGCACCCCTCCGCCCCTGGCGCGACCACGCAACTCGCACAAGACAAGAGTGGATACGATGACTTTGTAATGACTTCGTAATAACTTCGTAATGGCGTCAGGATGACTTTCCCAGCTGCAGCACCAGTAGACTGCCGTGGTGCTTGATGCAGGCAGGCGTGACACAAGAGAGGCGTGACACAAGAGAGGCGTGACACAAGATAGGCGTGACAGTGCAGACGTAACACAGTGCAGACGTGACGCAAGGCAGACGTGACACAAGGTAGACGTGACAGGGCAGACGTGACAGGGCAGACGTGACACCAGGCAGACGTGACACCAGGCAGACGTGACACAAGAGAGGCGTGACACAGGGCAGACGTGATACAAGAGAGGCGTGACACAGTGCAGACGTGACACAGTGCAGACGTGACACAAGGCAGACGTGACACAAGGCAGACGTGACAGGGCAGACGTGACAGGGCAGACGTGACACAAGGCAGACGTGACACCAGGCAGACGTGACACCAGGCAGACGTGACACCAGGCAGACGTGACAGGGCAGACGTGACACAGGGCAGACGTGACACTAGGCAGACGTGACACAAGTCACGGCCGCCGAAGACGCGTTGTGCACACCAGCAGTCACGGTCACCCTGACGACTCGTACCGGCTCTGATGACACGGCTGCACGTCACACACGTCACACGGCTGAACGTCACACGCGTCACACGACTGCACGTTACACGGCTGCACGTCACATGGCTGCACGTCACACACGTCACACGGCTGCACGTCACACACGTCACGGCTGCACGTCACACACGTCACACGGCTACACGTCACACACGTCACACACGTTACACGACTGCGCGTCACACGGCTGCACGTCACACGGCTGCACGTCACACACGTCACACGGCTGCACGTCACACACGTCACACGGCTGCACGTCACACACGTCACACTGCTACACGTCACACGGCTACACGTCACACACGTCACACACGTTACACGACTGCATGTCACACAGGTCACACGACGGCACGTCAAACACGTCACACGGCTGCACGTCAAACACGTCACACGGCTGCACGTCACACACGCCACACGGCTGCACGTCACATGGCTGCACGTCACACACGTCACACGGCTGCACGTCACACAGGTCACACGGCTGCACGTCACACACGTCACACGGCTGCACGTCACACACGTCACACTGCTGCACGTCACACACCTCACACGGCTGCACGTCACACACGTCACAAGGCTGCACGTCACACACGTTACACGACTGCATGTCACACACGTCACATGGCTGCACGTCAAACACGTCACACGGCTGCACGTCACACACGTCACAAGGCTGCACGTCACACAGGTCACACGACTGCACGTCAAACACGTCACATGGCTGCACGTCAAACACGTCACACGGCTGCACGTCACACACGCCGCACGGCTGCACGTCACATGGCTGCACGTCACACACGTCACACGGCTGCACGTCGCACACGTCACATGGCTGCACGTCACACGTCACATGGCTGCACGTCATACGTCACACGGCTGCACGTCACACACGTCACACGACTGCACGTCACACGTCAAACACATCACACGGTAGCACGTCACACGGCTGCACGTCACACACGTCACACGACTGCATGTCACACGTCACACACGTCACACGGTAGCACGTCACACGGCTGCACGTCACACACGTCACACGACTGCACGTCACACGTCACACACGTCACACGGTAGCACGTCACACGGCTGCACGTCACACGGCGTGTGGTATCTGGAGTCTGGCCGCCCTCACTGCTACAGACTGGACAAATGTTAGCGATGCGCAAACTGAGTCCCTGCCTCCGCGTCCCGTCATTCTTTGCGGTTTTGATTGGCAGCCGCGGGATTTGTCGTGTGGTCAATGAGTCTGGCAAAGCTTGAGGTGAACACGTGGGCATTCCTCGGCGCTGTGTGTGGAAAAAGATGGCCGCGTCACTGAGGCAAAGGGAAGATCGATGAGAACTGGACTGGTAGCTAGGGGCTGTCGAGGGTGAGTATACATGCACATGTCTCTTTACAAAAAGGTTGAAGCAGTCGCTTTCAACCTTTTGTTTTGTGACTTGTAGGAGTCAACAGTGCGCGCACTGCTGTTCAAAAACGCAGGAGTCAACACTGCGCGCACTGCTGTTCAAAAACGCAGGAGTCAACACTGCGCGCACTGCTGTTCAAAAACGCAGGAGTCAACACTGCGCGCACTGCTGTTCAAAAACGCAGTGGCAAACGTAGCGAGGACGAGATTCTGTTGCGGACATATTCGTGTTCCTGGGCGTGGGTTACACGGACAGACGGACTTCCTGCTGGTTTCCATGGCAACTTCGAACAGTTTAAGACAGCATGCTACGTCACACGGGCAATTCAGAAATATATACATGTGTTTTCACTGGTCAAATGCGTATTGAGGGAGAAATTCAGTACACATGCAAAAGGCAGTACATTCTTCTGCCTGAACGTGGAAGCGCTTGTGTTGGAGACAACAATTTCCTCCAACATTTACTTCACTTGCACTGTACATTATCCCGCCCACCATGGTGCCGTGCGCGCGCGCGCGCGCGCGCGCGCGTGTGTGTGTGTGTGTACATGTGTGTGTGTGTGTGTGTACATGTGTGTGTGTGTACATGTGTGTGTGTGTACATGTGTGTGTACATGTGTGTGTGTGTGTACATGTGTGTGTGTACATGTGTGTGTGTGTGTACATGTGTGTATGTGTGTGTGTGTACATGTGTGTGTGTGTACATGTGTGTGTACATGTGTGTGTGTGTGTACATGTGTGTGTGTGTGTACATGTGTGTGTACATGTATGTGTGTACATGTATGTGTGTACATGTATGTGTGTGTGTATGTATGCCGTGGCAGACTGTTTGGCAGTGCCGTAGAAGATTGATTGGCAGTGCCGTGGAAGAGAGCTTGGCAGTGCCGTGGCAGACTGCTTGGCAGTGCCGTGGAAGAGAGCTTGGCAGTGCCGTGGCAGACTGCTTGGCAGTGCCGTAGAAGATTGATTGGCAGTGCCGTGGAAGAGAGCTTGGCAGTGCCGTGGCAGACTGCTTGGCAATGCCGTGAAAGAGAGCTTGGCAGTGCCGTGGCAGACTGCTTGGCAGTGCCGTAGAAGATTGATTGGCAGTGCCGTGGAAGAGAGCTTGGCAGTGCCGTGGCAGACTGCTTGGCAGTGCCGTAGAAGATTGATTGGCAGTGCCGTGGAAGAGAGCTTGGCAGTGCCGTGGCAGATAGATTGGCAGTGCCGTGAAAGAGAGCTTGGCAGTGCCGTGGAAGAGAAATTGGCAGTGCCGTGGAAGAGAGCTTGGCAGTGCCGTGGAAGAGAGATTGGCAGTGCCGTGGAAGAGAGCTTGGCAGTGCCGTGGAAGAGAGCTTGGCAGTGCCGTGGAAGAGAGCTTGGCAGTGCCGTGGAAGAGAGATTGGCATTGCCGTGGAAAAGAGATGTTCAATGCCGTGGAAGAGTGCCGATGGCATTCCTGTGGGAAAGAACCCATCTGCCTGTTCCATGACGCGCTTTCACTGTATTGCTCTTTTTAAAATGTGAAATTATCAAACACACATTTCCCCAAACTACTTTTGGACTTTAGTCTTGAATTAATATCTTCCGCTATCGAACCACGAATCTCATTCATTCTTTGAAGTCCTCACGTAGAAACAATCAATTCGGTCACTGTGTGGAGAGGTGAAAGATATCTCCTTTCGATGTTCGAGTTGGTGTCATCAAAACTGAAGTCCATGTCATTACAAACAGCCAGCGGAGTTTGTTGTCCACACGCACACACCTCGACAGCTTCCTCGTTTGTCAGCTTTCTTTGGTCTAGAGTCTAGCTGGAGTTAGCATTGGTGGACACTGATGACACCATCTTACATTTGCATCTCTCTCCACTCCTCTTCCATCACCGCCCCCGTGCCCAGCACTGACAGTGAGGGTTGGCCACTCCTCCAGTGCCCGGATGCTGATTGCAAAAGCTAGACTGCCAGGCCCCAATAGCTACTACGTATCCCTGGACTGACCGCTGGTCAAACGTTGCCCTGGACGCTGTTTGTCTGGACAGCACGGACGAGGTGCCTCCTGTCGCCTGCCAAGGCAGGACTGGGACAGTCAAGGCAAGCAGGATGTCACCCATTCAGCCTGGCTGAGACTAGTGAATATAGTCTCAGCAACAGGTTGGTCACGTGATAGCCTTAAACCTTCCATAACATGCATACCACCGTTCTGAACACAGAGTCTCGGCCACGCTGAATGCCATATCACATCGTGAGTGTATTCCTCCGCTTGTTGTGATACACTCGATAATGGCAGCCATTTTTCCGTCAGTTCATTTTCTAAACATCGATTTCCCACGAATGTAAAACTTGTATGCGGTAAAATTCGAACCACAAGAGTGTAATATTGTGAACTCTACTAATTATAAGGACTTTGAATACAACAGCAATATTTATACTTCATTGAGCGAGTAAGGCAACCAATCCCGTCTGCATAATCTTCGATACACACAGAAACCCACTGAGTGCTTTTGCTGATGAGGAATCATTAATTTAATGTATGCTTAGAAGGATAAAACTTATAAAAACTGCTTCAGAGCTATCCGATAATATCGAACTTCGGAATCGGACGGATTCCTACAGAAGAAACTTCTATTCGATTAACGTTCAACACAGACTGAATGTAGGTTAAATCACTTACTGACTCCA
Organism: Theodoxus fluviatilis; assembly: GCA_034096865.1. NCBI lineage: Eukaryota > Metazoa > Mollusca > Gastropoda > Cycloneritida > Neritidae > Theodoxus > Theodoxus fluviatilis. The sequence continues at coordinate 3,148 of JAWQFJ010008281.1, read as the reverse complement.
TCAGTCGACACCTAATGATCGAAGTGTGGAGCTCGTCAAACAGTGTGAAGGCAGTTAGACCACAGGTTCCGGCCAGAAAGCATTTACTTGCGAGAGTATAACCATAGATTCACAAAACCAGCCCGGACCCATAGGAATCCTTTTCGCTGCGTTTATAGTAGGTCCAAAGATCGCGTGTATTACCAAAGACTATTCATAACTGTATAATCTTTGGTATTACTATACACAATCGCACGTGCTCAAGGCAGTTTGCAACCTTATAGACACGTTCGCGCTAAAAGTAGTTCTCAAATGATTTCCTGAAAATCTCATAGATTAGTTTTATTAGAACACCAAATTTGTGTTTATCTATCGGGATAAATAATTGGAGTGAAATAGAATCGCCTCTTTTTACTCTCAATGGTCTTCTGATCATGTTGAATTTTGATTGGTAGAATCAATGGAATGTGGAGCCAAAGTCACGTGACCAACCTGTGTCAGAGATACTACATCTCTGTGTTCAGAATGGATGTCACCCTGTCTGAGTCCTCTGCCCTTGGCGATGTAGCTTTTCATGAAGAAAAGGGTTGTGCCTCACGTTTGTTTGCTTTCTTAGTGGACGATTCATAGTTGTAGAGTTTTCTGTGGTAAGTCATAGAATACTGAAGGTACCAATTCACTGCATATGAACGACGACACTTTTGTCCATCGATCGCGTCTGCGTTTCACAGAGGTGGTCCTGTTAGTGTACTGTGTTTCACAGAGGTGGTCCTGTTAGTGTAATGTGTTCTCGCTCTGTGTTTTACAGAGGTGTCCTGTTAGTGTACTGCGTTCTCACAGAGGTGGTCCTGTTAGTGTACTGCGTTCTCATAGAGGTGGTCCTGTTAGTGTACTGTGTTTCACAGAGGTGGTCCTGTTAGTGTAATGTGTTCTCGCTCTGTGTTTCACAGAGGTGTCCTGTTAGTGTACTGCGTTCTCACAGAGGTGGTCCTGTTAGTGTACTGCGTTCTCATAGAGGTGGTCCTGTTAGTGTACTGTGTTCTCGCTCTGTGTTTCACAAAGGTGTCCTGTTAGTGTACTGCGTTCTCACAGAGGTGGTCCTGTTAGTGTAATGTGTTTCACAGAGGTGGTCCTGTTAGTGTAATGTGTTCTCGCTCTGTGTTTCACAGAGGTGTCCTGTTAGTGTACTGCGTTCTCACAGAGGTGGTCCTGTTAGTGTACTGCGTTTTCATAGAGGTGGTTCTGTTAGTGTACTGTGTTCTCGCTCTGTGTTTCACAGAGGTGTCCTGTTAGTGTACTGTGTTCTCACAGATGTGGTCCTGTTAGTGTAATGTGTTCTCATAGAGGTGGTCCTGTTAGTGTAATGTGTTCTCACAGAGGTGGTCCTGTTAGTGCAATGTGTTCTCACAGAGGTGGTCCTGTTAGTGAACTGTGTTCTCACAGAGGTGGTCCTGTTAGTGTACTGTGTTCTCCCAGAGGTGATCCTGTTAGTGTAATGTGTTCTCACAGAGGTGGTCCTGTTAGTGTAATGTGTTTCACAGAGGTGGTCCTGTTAGTGTAATGCGTTTCACAGAGGTGGTCCTGTTAGTGTACTGTGTTCTCACAGAGGTGGTCCTGTTAGTGTAATGTGTTCTCACAGAGGTGGTCCAGTTAGTGTACTGTGTTCTCACAGAGGTGGTCCTGTTAGTGTAATGTGTTCTCACAGCGGTGGTCCTGTTAGTGCAATGTGTTTGACATAGGTGATCCTGTTAGTGTAATGTGTTCTCACAGAGGTGGTCCTGTTAGTGTACTGTGTTCTCACAGAGGTGGTCCTGTTAGTGCAATGTGTTTGACATAGGTGATCCTGTTAGTGTAATGTGTTCTCACAGAGGTGGTCCTGTTAGTGTAATGTGTTCTCACAGAGGTGATCCTGTTAGTGTAATGTGTTCTCACAGAGGTGGTCCTGTTAGTGTAATGTGTTCTCACAGAGGTGGTCCTGTTAGTGTACTGTGTTCTCACAGAGGTGGTCCTGTTAGTGTAATGGGTTCTCGCAGAGGTGGTCCTGTTTCTGTAATGTGTTCTGACAGAGGTGGTCCTGTTAGTGTACTGTGTTCTCCCAGAGGTGATCCTGTTAGTGTAATGTGTTCTCACAGAGGTGGTCCTGTTAGTGTAATGTGTTCTCACAGAGGTGGTCCTGTTAGTGTACTGTGTTCTCCCAGAGCATTGAATTACTGGGATCGACGGGCCACAAAATGGAACGCGTCCGTTTTGGTCTGCACTTCCCTAAGCCTCATCGAACCAGCTCTGATACGCCAGGCCCGGAGATGCTTTCTGTTTCCCAAGCAAATTCTCCTGGACTAACCCAGTCCTCCTTGTATGGGAACACGTCTTGATTTAGTTTTTCATCAACCGCGATTAATAGGTAAAAAGTAAGACTTCCTTTGCGGTCTTCACCCTCATGCCGGATGCCGGGGTCAACGTCAATCACGGCTTTTCAATGCAGGGGTACTCCCGCATTCTTCCCCTGCGGAGCCAGCGGGCACTCAGCTCTGTGGCGAGTGGCGGCCTCCAATGGGCCCCATCAGCCGCGCCTCTCCAGGGGCCACTAGGGCTCCCTGCCACAAAGACGTCATTCTCCGCGGGGAGCAAGGCAGGCCGGACGCCAGAGTAAATACCAAGGCGTTTGATTGAGAAGCGATGGGTTCGGAACCGCCGCCATTAAATACCCATGATTCCCTCGTTCTTCCGGCGGCCCGGCCACCTTCATTGAAAGGCTGGGCGACTGCCGTGTCGCTGGCGCTGATTGGACGGTGAAAGGTTGCAACCCTCGCACCAGATGATTGCACAATGAGGGATGATGAACGGTCGATCAGAGATGGATCTCTTCCCGTTGCGCCCGCATTGATTATCCAGCGCCTTTCTCCTCTTCTCTCTCTACTTCTTCTCTCTCCTTCTCTCTATCCTTCTCCTTTCTCTCTCTCTCCTTCTTCTCTCTCTCTCTCTCCTTCTCTCAGCCTCGCGACCCCGGTCCTGCTCACGGCGACGTTAGGAGAACACGGACGGAGCGGAGCGAGGAGTTGTAAACAGAGAAGATGACACGGGAATCTGGCAAGACGAAAAACATTGTGTGCGTTTCCAATTTCAATGCGGACGAAGGCTGACGTAGTCGAGGAGAAGGGCACTCTTGTTG
>JAWQFJ010008280.1:10000-11940 GCA_034096865.1 Theodoxus fluviatilis | reverse complement strand
AATGAACGCGCTATGGTAGGTTTTCACAATTTTCCAGCCCAGCCCTCACAGGAACCCACTTGACTTTAAGGTGGGGAGAAGCAATGTGAGCGAAGCGTCTTGCTCGAGGATGAAACTGTGGGATCTGTGCAGCTTTGAACGCCGCACCCACCAGCCACAAGCGGCGGTGTACCTCGCGCTCCCACCACTCGGCGGCAGAGCCCCACACTCAGATGAGGGGTCTGGATGGGACAGATGATTTCTGTTTTAAGTTACTCCACCAGTATCAATAATCCAACCGACAAAGGCAGACAAAGAGAGAGAGAGAGAGAGAGAGGGAGAGAGAGAGAGAAGAGGAGAGAGAGAGAGGGAGAGAGAGAGAGAGAGAGAGAGAGAGAGAGAGAGAGAGAGAGAGAATAAGAATTAAGGGCAGTTCCTTTGACAACGACGTCATCGATTGAATTAACATAATCGCGATCATCGTCGTTTGTGTATTTGTTTGCGTGTTTGTTTGTGCGTGTGTGTGTGTGTGTGTGTGTGTGTATGTGTGTGTGTGTGTTTGTGTGTGCGTGTGTGTGTGTGTGTGTTGGAGTGAGAGAGGGAGGGTGTGTTGGAGGGAGGTAGGGTGTGTTGGAGTGAGAAAGGGAGGATGTGTTGGAGGGAGGGATGGATGGAGGGAGGGAGGGAGAGAGGGAGAGAGGGAGGGAGGGAGGGAGGTAGGGAGGAAGTATTGGAGTGAGGGAGGGAGGATGTGTTGGAGTGAGGGAGGGAGGGAGCAAGTGGCACGCACACAGTTTAGAAAAGTCCAGAGAAGAAACGGTTTCTCTGAGCAGTAGATGCATACAAGGAGATAAACACACACAAGGGGAATTAGAAAAGAGGCAGTTTACAGCAGTCACCACTCATAAACAAATAGGCTCATACAAAACCACAAAAGCATAAAACAAACATACGTACAAACACACACGCGCTCACACACAAGCGCACGCTCGCACACACGCATGCAACATAACAATGTTTCTAATATAGATCGGAACACCAAGCAGTCAATTTGAGTGAGAAAATCATTCAAGGCAACACGTCAGCCAGTCGCCCGTACATGTTGATAAGCACTTCGTACCTGAGAGTCTGACAAATGTCAGCTCCATGTATTGTCATTGTGCAAGGCAGAAAACCTGTTTTTCCAGGATTATTGAGCTTCATGTATTGTCATTGTGCAAGGCAGAAAACCTGTTTTTCCAGGATTATTGAGCTTCATGCATTGTCATTGTGCAAGGCAAAAGGACTGCTTTACAAGGGCCAGTGCACAGCCTGCCAGTATGAGGTTGAGGGTCTGCTTTCTTCCACAGAGTCCTCAATTTTCCCCCATTTTTTCGGGTTTGCAAAACTGACCTAAAATTAAAGTATTCTGGAACAACATGAACAGCGTCCTTGTGTATCCTTTTCCAACAGAACATGAGCATTTTTCTTCTTGGTTATATTTGGATACTTAATAAGAAGTCTGTGGAGAGTGCACCCTTTAGTTCAGCCAACTGGGTCATGGAGGCTGACACTTCTATGAGTTGCTTCAGCTTCCCTCTCAGCTCGAGTCAGTGCTTAATTTCTTGGAGAGCTCGTAAACGCAGCTTTTCAGAGACTCAAATCAAGCCAGGTAAACTCGTGGTGTTCAGAATGGTGATAGTGGTTCAGGTACAAGTGGTGGGAGAAATATTTCCACAGCAGTATGCATCCAGTGTCAAATTCTGATACAACATTATCCGCGCTTTATCGATTTGGAACCTCTCAATTACAATAGCATCATCTCCTTTTGTCAACTTCCATCCTAACCGAAGCAGTGTCCTTTTTTTTGATAATTTTACACCGTATGAACACCATTCCTTTTGTGCACATTTTCACTGCTAGATGAGCACCGTTTTTGTTAATTGAAAACAGAACCTGTATGAGTGGTATCCTTTGATGTC
>JAWQFJ010008280.1:0-2500 GCA_034096865.1 Theodoxus fluviatilis | reverse complement strand
CTGTCTGTCTGACCGACTTTGAACTTGTGGAACATATGTGCTGGCAATTTGTTGTGTCCTGTTCGGAGTCTGAACAGAATGACTTGGTCAGCTCTGTTCAGAAAGTGGTAGCTGTCATTTTGGTTGTAGTTCGGATGTTGCTGGCGCCACTTTTTCTGAGACAGAGCCTTGATGATGGTCTTCTCTTCTGCATAAGAGACCTGTCTGTCTTCCTGGTCCAGCTGACCACCTTCCCTGGCCAGTCTGTCAGCCGTCTCATTTCCATGCACTCCACAGTGTGCAGGAATCCATTGGAGTGTCAGTGTCACCTGTGCGGCCAGCTCAGACAGAGTGGCTGCAAGTTCATTCAGTTCCTTCTTGCGAGGGTCCTGGAGTGCGCTCAGCACAGACAAAGCATCAGTGAAGATGACCACGTGCTGGTGTGTCGCATCTCGGTGATCCAGTAAGTGGGCCGATGCCGTTCTCAGGGCCTCTGCCTCTGCTCTGAAGTTGGTGGAGTATCTGCCCGTTGCTATGGGGATGTGGGTCTCGTACCCGGTGTACCTGATATACACGCCTCCTCCTCCATCCCTCGTTGCTTCTGCGGCAGATCCATCCGTATAGGCGTGTGTCCACTGTTTTTCAGGATAGGTAGATTGGATGAGCTCTAAGGTCAATGACTTCCTCTCGTGGTCTGACTGTGTGCCTTTCTTCCCAATGCCTGGAATGTTATCTCTGATGGTTGGGAATTTCAGTCTTTCCCATGAGGGGACAGATGTTGTTGTTGGTATTGGTGTTGGCTTGTGGTCCAACAGTTCTGGGTCTCTCCTCTCAAGTATCCTGCTCTGGTTGATAAAGCTGGACCTTTTGAGCCTCCCTTTTGTTGGCATGCTCATTCTTTCATGCATGGGATGATTTTGGAGGCGTTTGAACTTTGCTGCTTGTGTCAGCACCTTGATGTTCTTTCTGTCATCAAGGGGTTGCAGACCTGTGGCAGTCTCTAGAGCAGTAATGGGGGTACTGCGCATGGCTCCTGTCATCATTCTCATGGCCTGGTTCTGCAGTCTGGCCAGCCTGTTGCTGTTTGACTTGGCAGCAGCTGCTGTAGCTGCCATACCGTACTCCAGAATGGGACGGACCCTGCCCACATACAGCTTCTTCAGTACGGTCTGGTCTGCACCCCAGTCCATGCCAGACAGTTTCTTCATTAGGGCCATCCTGATTTTCCGTCTGGCCTCATTCTTGTGCAGCTGGTTTCTCCATGTCAGTCTGCGGTCTAGGGTGACGTTCACAATGATAGGCATCAACTCCCCAACCTTGACCTTTCACGTTCACAATGATAGGCATCAACTCCCCAACCTTGACCTTTCACGTTTACAATGATAGGCATCAACTCCTCAACCTTGACCTTTCACGTTCACAATGATAGGCATCAACTCTCCAACTTTGACCTTTCACGTTCACGATGATGGGCATCAACTCCCAAACCTTGACCTTTCACGTTCACAATGATAGGCATCAACTCCCCAACCTTGACCTTTCACGTTCACAATGATAGGCATCAACTCCCCAACCTTGACCTTTCACGTTCACAATGATAGGCATCAACTCCCCAACCTTGACCTTTCACGTTCACAATGATAGGCATCAACTCCCCAACCTTGACCTTTCACGTTCACAATGATGGGCATCAACTCCCCAACCTTGACCTCTCACGTTCACAATGATAGGCATCAACTCCCCAACCTTGACCTTTCACGTTCACAATGATAGGCATCAACTCTCCAACTTTGACCTTTCACGTTCACAATGATAGGCATCTACTCCCCAACCTTGACCTTTCACGTTCACAATGATAGGCATCAACTCCCCAACCTTGACCTTTCACGTTCACAATGATAGGCATCAACTCCCCAACCTTGACCTTTCACGTTCACAATGATAGGCATCAACTCCCCAACCTTGACCTTTCACGTTCACGATGATGGGCATCAACTCCCCAACCTTGACCTTTCACGTTCACAATGATAGGCATCAACTCCCCAACCTTGACCTTTCACGTTCACAATGATAGGCATCAACTCCCCAACCTTGACCTTTCACGTTCACAATGATAGGCATGAGGCCTTGTAGTCAAACACAGAGGTGAGGGCCGGTGTCAGACTATAACTAGTATAAGTATTGACAAACAAGAGGAGGGTGACCAAAGAGGTCTGCCGGTACCTCGTAACCAAGGCAAGCTGTCGGAACCAAGCTCCTTGACTAGGCCTGAAGTTGGAGCCAGACTTATTTGGTCACCCTCCTCCTGCTATTCGAGGCCTTATTGGTTGAGCTAAAATGTGGGAAATATCAAGTGGTGTCTGACATCCTGCGTTATAATCTGCAGTGCCGAAGACGAAGTGCAGACGCCTCGCGTATTCGGGCCACAGAGTTTGGACAGCAGACGGAGGCTGTTTGTATTTGTCGTCAGACAAGAAAACCTGGCCAGATGCGAAACAAGCGTGCAAAATTGAAGGCAGCC
>JAWQFJ010008278.1:7500-17500 GCA_034096865.1 Theodoxus fluviatilis | reverse complement strand
TGAGCACACTGCGGTGAAGCTTTGAACAATGGCTGTACAGATTTATGTAAAGTATTCATCGAGAAAAACATTCCTGGTGTTTGTGGCACCCTCTGTTGTTTGTGATGCGCACTATATCCCTTTATCTATCCAGTTAGCATTCGCTATCGCAGCTTTCCGTTCGTTGTATTGGCATCTGTTTCCGTGGTTAATGTAATCAACATTCTGTCTTTCATTTTCCATTGCTCTCGCACTTCCTGCTGACCTCCTGCTTCTCCTTTTCTTCCACCTCTTCCGCCTCCTGCTCCTCCGCCTTCTCCTTCTCCTCAACCAAACACATTCCCCCTCCTTTTCATCCTCCTCCTTCTTCCTCTTCCTCGACGAATGATTTATCTTCTTTTCTTACACTGTTCACTCCAAATAGAGATCATTCCACATTTCAAATCTTATGTTAACTGGGAATACCCTAGCTCTATTCCAATTTTTCTCACACACATTACACACACCCACATTACAAATTATACACACACACACACACACACACACACACACACACACACACACACACACACACACACACACACACACTCACAGACGCATGGACAAAAGCGCGCGCACACATACTTACACAGATGTACAGACACATGCACGCGTCCGCACACAAATACACACACACATACACATACACACACACACACAGACACACACGCACACACACACACACACACACACACACACACACACACACACACAACTTTCTCTTCAAATCATTCCCCAGCCTAAATTACTCACCCAACTCTCCCTACTTCTAGCCTCCCTTTTCTCACCATCATCCCTCCTTCCATCCCCCACCCACCCACACCTATGTCCTATAGCCCTTGTCCACCACCCCCACCCCCTTGTTCCCACCCCTTTGTCCCCATCCCCTTTGTCCCCACCCCCTAGTCCCCACCCCTTTGTTCACACCCCTTGTCCCCACCCCCTAGTCCACACCCCCTAGTCCACACCCCTTTGTCCCCACCCCCTTGTCCACACCCCCTTGTCCCCACCCCCTTGTCCCCACCCCCTTGTCCACACCCCCTTGTCCACACCCCCTTGTCCACACCCCTTTGTCCCCACCCCCTTGTCCCACCCCTTGTCCCCACACCCTTTGTCCCAACCCCTTGTCCCCAGCCCCTTGTCCCCACCCCCTTGTCCCCACCCCCTTGCCCCCACACCTTTGTCCTCTCCCCCTTGTCCACACCCCCTTGTCCCCACCCCCTTGTCCACACACCTTTGTCCACTCCCCCTTGTCCACTCCCCCTTGTCCACTCCCCCTTGTCCCACCCCCTTGTCCCCACCCCCTTGCCCCCACACCTTTGTCCACTCCCCCTTGTCCACTCCCCCTTGTCCACTCTCCCTTGTCCCCACACCCTTGTCCCCACACCCTTGTCCACACACCCCTTGTCCCCACACCCTTGTCCCCACACCCTTGTCCCCACACCCTTGTCCAATCCCCCTTTGTCCACTCCCCCTTGTCCCCACACCCCTTGTTCAACACACCCTTGCCACTCCCCCTTGCCACTCCCCTTGTCCCACACCCCCTTGTCCCCACTGCCACCCCTTGTCCCCACCCCTTGTCACCACCATCCTTGTCCACTCCCCCTTGTCCACACACCCTTGTCCCCAGCCCCTTGTCCCCACACCCTTGTCCACACATCCTTGTCCACTCCCCCTTGTCCACACACCCTTGTCCACACCCCTTTGTCACCACACACCCGTGTCCACTCCCCCTTGTCCACTCCCCTTGTCCCCACCCCTTGTCACACACACCTTGTCCACTCCCCCTTGTCCCCACACCCTTGTCCCCACCCCCTTGTCAACACACCCTTGTCCACTCCCCCTTGTCCACACACCCTTGTCCCCACACCCTTGTCCCCTCCCACCTTGCCCACAACCCCTTGTCCACTCCCCCTTGTCCACTCCCCCTTGTCCACTACCCCTTGTCCACTCCCCTTTGTCCACTCCCCCTTGTCCTCACCCCTTTGTCCACTCCCCCTTGTCCACTCCCCCTTGTCCACTCCCCCTTGTCCCCACCCCCTTGTCCACACCCCCTTGTCCACTCCCCCTTGTTCACTCCCCTTGTCCACTCCCCCTTGTCCACTCCCCCTTGTTCACACCCCTTTGTCCACACACCCTTGTCCACTCCCCTTTGAGCACTCTCCCTTTTCTACTACCCCTTGTCCACTCCCCTTGTCCACTCCCCCTTGTCCACTCCCCCTTGTCCACTCCCCCTTGTCCACTCCCCTTTGTCCACTCCTCTTTGAGCACTCCCCATTCTCCACTCCCCTTTGTCCACTCCTCTTTGAGCACTCCCCATTCTCCACTCCCCTTTGTCCACTCCCCTTTGAGCACTCTCCCTTTTCTACTACCCCTTGTCCACTCCCCATTCTCCACTCCCCTTTGTCCACTCCCCTTTGTCCACTCCCCTTTGTCCACTCCCCTTTGAGCACTCCCCTTTGTCCACTCCCCCTTGTCCACTCCCCCTTGTCCCCACCCCCTTGCCAACACACCCTTGTCCACTCCCCCTTGTCCCCACCCCCTTGTCCACCCCCTTGTCCACACACCCTTGTCCACTCCCCCTTGTCCCCACCCCCTTGTCCCCACCCCCTTGTCCAACACCCTTGTCCCCACCCCCTTGTCCCCACACCCTTGCCCCCACACCTTTGTCCAATCCCCCTTTGTCCACTCCCCCTTGTCCAAACACCCTTGTCCACATCCCCTTTTCCCACCCCCTTGTCCCCACACCCGTGCCCCCACACCTTTGTCCAATCTCCTTTGTCCACACACCCTTGTCCACACCCCTTTGTCCACTCCCCTTTGTCCACTCCCCCTTGTCCACTCCCCCTTGTCCACACACCCTTGTCCACACCCCTTTGTCCACTCCCCTTTGTCCACTCCCCCTTGTCCACTCTCCCTTGTCCCCACACCTTTGTCCATTCCCCCTTGTTCACTTCCCCTTGTCCACACCTCTTTGTCCAATCCCCTTTGTCCACACCCCCTTGTCCACTCCCCCTTGTCCACACCCCCTTGTCCACTCCCCCTTGTCCACTCCCCCTTGTCCACTCCCCCTTGTCCACTCCCCCTTGTCCACTCCCCCTTGTCCACTCCCCCTTGTCCACTCCCCTTGTCCACTCCCCTTGTCCACTCCCCCTTGTCCACTCCCCCTTGTCCACTCCCCCTTGTCCACTCCCCCTTTGTCCACTCCCCCTTTGTCCACTACCCCTTGTCCACTACCCCTTGTCCACACCTCTTTGTCCACTACCCCTTGTCCACTACCCCTTGTCCACTACCCCTTGTCCACTACTCCTTGTCCACACCCCTTTGTTCACTCCCCCTTGTCCACTACCCCTTGTCCACTCCCCCTTGTCCACTCCCCTTTGTCCACTCCCCTTTGACCACTCCCCCTTGTCCACTCCCCTTGTCCACACCCCCTTGTCCTCTCCCCCAGTCACCTGTGGTGTAGCTGCCAGGGGCTTCGAGCTGGGGGCTGTGATGGAGCATAGCCCAGTAGTACTCATCCGGGCTTTTCACGTCCTCCATCCAGCGAAGCAGATCCTTGGCCCTCTGGTCTGACAGCACGAACTGCACGAAGGCGCGGGAAAAGACCCCATAGGCGCTGCCCTTGACAATCTGGAAAACAGGGCTAACAGCGTGAGTGAAAAACACACTAGCACACATACACACACACACACACACACACACTCAGACAGACAGACACACACACACACACACACACACACTCACAGACAGACATACACACAAGCGCACTAACGCTCACGCACATACATACGTACGCGCAAACGCAAACGCAAACATCAGACAGACACACAGAAAGATATACAGAAAAACAAACAAATAAACACACGCACAGATGGAGATAGACAGACGGGGAGGAAGAAATACAGCACGGAGTAAAAGCACAGAGCAAAAGCACAGAGCAAAAGCACAGAGCAAAAGCACAGAGCAAAAGCACAGAGCAAAAGCACAGAGCAAAAGCACAGAGCAAAAGCACAGAGTAAAAGCACAGAGCAAAAGCACAGAGCAAAAGCACAGAGCAAAAGAAGGAAAGAATGAATGAACGCAGCGTTTTATTGAAAAAAAAGTTACTGTGCCTAAACGTCATTAGCGAGCTAAAAACACAAGAACACAATATATTTGCACACAGCCTTTTCGAAAATAATTACAGGGAACCTCACATCGGGTGACAAGGAAAGAACATGGAGAGTCTGTTACGTGTCGTACTTGATATAAACACAATGTTTTCTTTTTCGTGAATATAATACAGTGGTGTACGAGTACAGGGTCTCTGCAAAAGGTTTCCGCGTTTCCTTTCGTCTGACACCACTGTTAAAGCCTTCGTTCCCTCGAGCACCAACCGTGATGTTGTGGGGCGGCGGTCTTTTCTTCTGGCGTGTGCGAGCAATGCTTTGGTTGTTGACCACTGTCCAGCTGTAGGTGTAGCGGTCGCCCAGCATCTTGTTGGTGATGCCCTCTACGTCGTTGGAGCCGTTGTAGATGGTCAGGATCTTGACCAGCTCCGCGTTGGTCTTGAGCGGAAACTGCTGGCTGGGGAGGTTCAGCAAGTAGCGCCATTGGACAGGCTTCCTTAGATGGTCCGCCATACACGTCACATCTGCCTGTAGTCGCGAGAACCCCGCGTAGATCACGTGCTCCATCTGGAATAATCATCAGCATTATCGTCACCACCGCCACCACCACCACCACCACCATGTTACGACCCGGATTGCCCGAGGTCTACATGAGTGAAAACACAACTCGACACAGGTATGCAAATTAGACAAGTTGTATTGTGAAACAAGGAAATAACATTTGCACAACAATCAATGCCCGGCGAACACCGCCGACGCACTCAACAATTACAAACAGCCATTCACGCCTGTCCACCCAACACCGCAAAACATCGCCACACCGCAACTACGTCCGTAAACCCCACAGCTGCAAACAGCAAATACCTACTGTCCGCCAAACACCGCAGAACATTGATACCCGGCAAACACAGCCGTAAAAAGACTCACAGTGGCTAGCAGCAAATCCCTTATATCCGCCAAACCCCGCAGAACATCGATACAACGGCGAGAACAGCCGTAACACACGTCAACACACGGCGAACACAGCCGTAGCAACCCCAGAGAGTTACAAATAACAATCTTTCACTACAAATCCGCCACCTCACAGGGCATGAAAACACACGGCACCAAACTACTCACAGTTTTCCAGCGCCACCTCCCGGCCACACAAACAACCCCCACACAGAGCCCAAGCTCTTGACGTCGCCCCGCTCCCCGACAGCACCCGACCAGGCTATCTGCCAACACACAGTGATAGGGAGCCCCGTACTGTCCAACACTCACTGTTTGTATTGCTAACTCCCATCCCTCAGTACCAAGAAGCTCATGTAGCACGATAATTAACAAATCTAACTGACGTAATTAAAACTTCACCTCGAACACGTGCATTCTGCCCAGCGCCTGACAACCGCGCTCGTGACACACCACCATCACCATCATCATCATCATCATCATCATCATCATCATCATCATCATCATCATCATCATCATCATCATCATCATCATCATCATCATCATCATCGTCATCGTCATCGTCATCGTCGTCATCGTCATCGTCGTCGTCGTCGTCACCGTCGTCGCCGTCGTCGCCATCGTTATCATCATTAAAATCATCATCACAATCATTATCAAAATCACCACCACCACCACCACTAGCAGCAGCAGCAGCATCTACGTCATCGTCGTCGTCGTCATCGTCGTCGTCGTCGTCATCATCGTCGTCGTCATCATCATCATCACTACCACCACTACCACCACCATCAATCCCCATCAATCACCATCATCATCATCATCATCATCATCATCATCATCATCATCATCATCATCATCATCATCATCGAGGAGAGGAGGGGGGAGGGAAAAGGGGGAGGCTGAAGGTAGGGGGGAGGGAGGAGGAGTTGCTAAGGTGATGGGGAAGGGAGAGGGAGAGGCAGAGAAGAGGGAGAGGGAGAGGTTGTGAGGAGAGGGAGAGGGAGGTTGAGAGGAGGGGGAGGCTGAGAGGAGGGGGAGAGGGAGGCTGAGAGGAGAGGGAGAGGGAGGCTGAAACGAGAGGGAGAGGGAGGCTGAGAGGTGGGGGAGAAGGATGTTGAGAGGAGGAGGAGGCTGAGGGGATGGGGAGAGAGAGACTGAGAGGTGGGGAAGGCTGAGGGAGGAGGAGAAGAGAGAGAGGAGGAGGAGGAGGAGAGGAGGAGGAGAGAGGAGAGGGGAGAGGAGAGGAGGAGGGAGAGAGGAGGAGGAGGAGAGAGGAGAGGAGGAGGGAGGGAGAGAGGAGGAGAGGAGGGAGGAGAGGGAGAGGAGGAGAGAGGAGGGGGAGAGGAGAGAGGAGGAGACGAGGAGGAGAGGAGGAGAGGAGGAGATAATGAGAGGAGGAGAGAGAGAGAAGAGAGAGGAGAGAGAGGAGGAGGAAGGAGGGAGGAGAGGGAAGAGGAGGAGGAGGAAGAGAGAGAGGAGAGAGAGGAGGAGGAAGGAGGAGGGAGGAGGAGAGGAGGAGGAGGAGGAGAGGGGAGGAGAGAGAGAGGAGAGGGAGGAGGAGGAGGAAGGAGAGGAGGGGAGAGGAGGGAGAGGAGGAAAGGAGGGGAGAGGGGGAGAGGAGGGGAGAGGAGGAGAGAGGGAGGAGAGAGGGAGGAGAGGAGAGGATGGAGGAGGAGGAGGAGTGAGGACCAGAGGAGGAGGAGGAGGAGGAGGAGTGAGGAGGAGGAGGAGAGAGGAGGAGGAGGAGGAGGAGGAAGAGGAGGAGAGAGGAGAGAGGAGGAGGAGAGGGAGGAGGAGAGGGAGGAGGAGGAGGGAGGAGAGGAGAGGAGGAGGAGGAGGAGAGGAGGGGCGAGGAGGAGGAGGGGAGAGGAGGAGGAGGAGGGAGAGAGGAGAGGAGGAGGAGGAGAGAGGAGGGAAGGAGGAGAGGAGGAGGGAGAGGAGGAGGGAGGAGGAGGAGGAGGAGGGGAGGAGAGAGGGAGGAGAGGAGGAGGAGGAGAGGAGAGGAGGGAGAGGAGGTGGAGGAGGGGGAGGAGGGAGGAGAGGAGGAGGAGGAGGGAGGGAGAGGGAGAGGGAGGAGGAGGGAGAGGAGAGGGGAGAGGAGGAGGGAGGAGGGAGGGAGAGGAGAGGGGAGGGAGGGAGAGGAGGAGGGAGAGGGGAGGAGGGGGAGAGAGGGAGGGGAGAGGAGAGGGGAGAGGGAGGGGGAAGGAGAGGAGAGGAGGAGGGGAAGGGAGGGGGAGGAGGAGGGAGGGAGGAAGGGAGAGGGAGGAGGGGGAGGGGAGGAGGGAGAGGAGGGGAAGAGGGAGTGGGAGGAGGAGAGGGAGGGAGAGGAGGGGAGGAGAGGGAGGGAGGAGGGGAGGGAGGGGAGGGGAGAGGGGAGGGAGGAGGAGAGGGGGGAGGAGCTGAGGGGAGGGAGGGGGAGGAGGGAGGAGGAGGGGAAGGGAGAGAGGTGAGAGGAGGGGGAGAGGGAGGCTGGAGGGGAGGAGAGGAGAGGGAGTGGGGGGAGGGCGGAGAGGGAGGGAAGGGAGGAGGAGGAGGAGGAGGAGAGGGAGGGTGGAGGTGAGGAGGAGGGAGGCTGAGGGGAGGGAGGGAGAGGGGAGGGAGGGAGGGAGGGAGATGGGGGAGAGAGGAGGGAGAGGAGGGGGGAGGGGAGGTGAAGGGGAGTGGGGATGCTGAAGAGGAGGGGAAGGAGTAGAGGGAGAGGTGAGGGAGGAGGAGGGCTGAGGAGGGGGAGGCATGAGGGATAGGGGAGATGGAGCTGCGGAGCAGTGGGGAGGGGGAGACGGAGAGGAGGCTGAGAGATGGGAGCGGGAGGCGAGAAGGGAGGTAGAGGGAGGCAGAGATAGGACGAGGAGGCGAGAGGGAAGTGCGGAGAGGGCGGCAGAGGAAGATGAGGGAGGGAGAGGAGTCCAGGGAGAAAGACGAGGCTGAGAGGAGGAGGATGAGGAGCTGAGTGGAGGGGAGAGGGACGAGATGACTCGCGGAGAGGAGAGAGTGAGGTGTAGGGGAGGGGGAGAGGGATTCTGAGAGGAGGGGAAGAGGGAGATTGAGAGGAGGGGGAGAGAGACGCTGAGAGGAGGGGGAGGCTGAGGGGAGAGGTAGATGGATACTGAGAGGAGGGGGAGGAGGGTGTATATTCAACAACAACGTCGTGGACCAGTAGTATGATAGCATGGTTCTTACATAATTTGTTCTCAGAGCTCTTTGTCAGCCGTCCCCTACAAAGGAATACTTCGACACACCGCACTGGTGTCTCCACTGAAGCCAGAATATCTAAGTCGTCTCAGACCGTCATCTCGGAGACAGAAAATAGATGGATTGATCGTCCTTCATCGACCTTTCTGGCATTGTCGCCATTCGGTATGTTTCAAAGGGGCCTCTCTCCAATCAACGCTTTCACAATACAACTCTGGCAAAATCTGAACGCGCTCGATATTTCTTAGAAGCACTTTACCTGAGAGAAAGAGAATTGTCAGATCAAACAAAGATAAATCGACTATGACAACGCACTGAGATATTTCCAGATCTGCAGTTCACCGCCAAGGAGTTTCAAGATTTCACCACCAAATGGGACTTCAGCCACATCACCTCCAGCCCAGGTTACCCGCAGTCCAATGACTTGGCAGAAAAGACAGTCCAAACAGCTAAGCGCATCCTCTCCAAAGCAAAACTTGATGGTGCCAATCCACTTTTTGCCCTGCTCGAGTATCGATGTACTCCTGTGGATGACCTCGCCTCACCAGCTCAACTTCTAATGGGCCGCCAGCTCCGCTCCATCCTGCCAGCTGCCGAAACAACTCTACAACCTACCACCATCAATCCCAACAAAGTAACCTCCAGACGACAGCAGATTCAGGCAACACAGAAAAAATACTACGACCGCTCCGCTCGCCCTCTGCAACCACTGAAACCTGGTGACACAGTAAATGTCCAACTCTTCAAGGGAGATGCATGGAAACCAGCTACTGTCACCAACTTGAAGAGCACCCCACGAACATACCAAGTGGAGACAAACGACGGTGGTACCTACACCCGCAATCGACGTTTCCTCAGGCCACGAGCATCAACACCAGAACAACCAACATCACAGCAACGTGCGCCAACACCAGTTCCAGAAGCCCCACCAAGCCTCACAGGCAGAATGGAAACAGAGTTTCAAGAAAATACAGACTCAGCCCCCAGACCAGTACCAACACTTGGAAATTACACAACCAGATCAGGTCGAGCAGTGAAGAGTCCCAAGAGACTGGATCTGTAGACACACCTATTTCTACATCTATATGATCAGACACGCAGGACACAACACATTAACCGGATAGGCTATTTCAGGACGTGGACTTGTAACAACATACGTATGACCAAACAGCCAGTACACGTTACACCAGTGATACAACAATGGAAGACAAACGGGATTTTAAATGTTAATGCTTAATGTATCTCATAATTTTATCCCTGTACATTGAAGTTTCTTCCCTCTTAATTTGGTCCCCATAATCCTTTCTCTCCATAAGAAGAGGGATGTAATGTTTTGATCTCCCGATCACATTGTATATCAAGGGAAGCAACTCCACTGGGAAATATTACACCCGGAGAGTGACCTCCCCGCACTCGGCATAACGGCTATCGGGAATAAATACGTGTTACCGTAACCGTCTCGTGAATCCTTTTCATTACCTATCCTAAATGGTCACCGACCATAACATTAATAATTGACCCTTTTTACACTTACAGCTAGTGCTCAAGCCTTACAAAGCAAACAAAACACACAGCGGAGAGTGTCCCGGACACGCATCAAAACTAAGTGCACGAGTGATCGTTTTGCTTTGCTCCAACATGGTAAGCTGGCTATGCCAAGAAACCAACATCTAAATCAGAGTTAGTTGATATATTTTTCTTTCTAAGGTGATGTCCGTGAGGAAGAA
>JAWQFJ010008278.1:0-2500 GCA_034096865.1 Theodoxus fluviatilis | reverse complement strand
CACCGGAAGTCGACACAGTTTTGTGTGGCCTCCACGAATTCGTCGTCTGTCCTCTTGACACTTAGAGGTACCTGCTTCCGTTTCATCAAGTCCTGCGCATGCGCGATCTCTTTGACGTCACCTTCCGTCACGGCCCGACAGTTTACCCCAGGCACGTGACCGGAGCGCGAGGCCCAGGCGGCTAATAGGCGCGTCCTCGGGTCAGAGGTCAGGGGACACCTAGTGACCTGCCCAGACGGCTGACCCCTTGGCTCTGTTTGACCCAGCAGAGAGTCCGAGCCCATGGCTTGCAGCATTTGCTCCCTGAAACGTGGAAAGGTAAGGTCAAAGGTCAGTTCATGCTCTCTGAAGAAAACAATCTCAGATCAAAGATCTGCATGGACACGCTGAAAGAACATAAAACCAAAAGGTCAGCCCCCTGAAAATAACAAGACAGTTTGACGGTCATCCTCTGCTCTCCGAGAGAAACAAGATAAATTCAAAGGTCAACGTCTCTTTCCTGTCAGTATGCCCTCAGAAAGAAAGAAAGTCACGTCAAAGGTCAGTTTCTATTTTCCAAAGAAAAAAGTAGGGTCAGTCTAAAGGTCAGCACTTGCCCTCTATCAAAAATCCTGTGAGTTTGGGGTAAGAAAAGACCCACCGCATCTCCCCACGCGGTTCATAAAAATTTGATTATCTATTGAAATCGATACTTGCCCTTACTCTAATTAGCTCTAGTGACATTATAGTCCATGGCTTTGCATAGCCTGCAAAGGCTTATAGGAAGAAAATCTCCTCCTCCTCCTCCTCCTCCTCCTCCTCCTCCTCCTCCTCCTCCTCCTCCTCCTCCTCCTCCTCTTCCTCCTCCTCCTCCTCCTACTCTTCCTCCTCTTCCTCCTCCTCCTCCCCTTCCTCCTCCCCCTCCTCCTCCCCCTCCTCCTCCTCCCTCTCCTCCTCCTCCTTCGTCTTCGTCGTCGTCGTCGTTGCTGTGTTTTTTGTTTTGTTTTTCTTTATCATCGTCTACGATCGTCGTCGTTGTCGTCATCATCATCACTGTCTTCGTCATCGTCATCGTCGCCATAGTCGTCGTCGCTGTCGTTGATATAGCGTTGATAGTTGGACAAGCAAGCATCTCATTGCCACGCGATGTTGTCATGGTTACAATCACGAACCTCCAGTAGGTCAACTTTGGATGGATCTGTGTGCTCTTGTCGGCATTCGACGCAAGCTCTCTCGAACGCACGCACGACCAGCCTAGGGAAAGCGTCGCAAACGGTCTGGACTGGGATGTTGAAAAGGTGGAAATTATTTAACCGTTGACCAAGCATGTCAAAGGACGTTTCTCCCTGAGTTCGAGCTTTCTCCCCATGCACTCCTGTGGGTTGGCGGTAAGAACAGGGCCACCGCGTCTCCCTATGCCATTCTTTACAGGCAAATTCATTATCTCCGATAAGGACGTTATGTTTTACCTTCGGCTGGTTAGTTCTCATGAAAACCAGCCAGCTAGCCAGCCAGCCAGCAAGCTAGCCAGCCAGCCAGCCAGCCAGCCAGCCAGCCAGCCAGCCAGCTAGCCAGCCAGCCAGCCAGCCAGCCAGCCAGCCAGCCAGCCAGCCAGCCAGCCAGCCAGCCAGCCAGCCAGCCAGCCAGCCAGCCAGCCAGCCAGCCAGCCAGCCAGCTAGCCAGCCAGCCAGCCAGCCGCTAAAAAAGTGCAAAACGAATCCTGATTAAATTTGGCAAAAAGTCAAAGTTTGACCGACGGAAAAATCCTTTAAATTTTGGAGGTTGTCTGTTATCTCGTTTTGGAATTCCGACCGAAAAGGGAAATTGAAAATCACGAAGCTGATGACGTCAAACCATTAATGCTGTCGTATGTGTTCGGCACTCAGAAATCGCTGTCAGCCACCAAATGAAATAAACTTCGTAGCAGGCCTGGCTAACAAATCATCCCATCCGAACTAAGTATATAGACAATGGAAGAGAACGTGTGGTTTCCTATGTGAAGGCTTGCGCGCTCTCTATTTCATTCTTTCATGCATTCGTACATTCCTTCGCTCACGTAGTTATTTATTCGTTCATTCATTTAAACTGTATGTCCATCACGCAACACGATAACTGCATAATAGCGATCTACGATTATTGACTCTGCGACAGGCGGCTGGCCTAAAGGCCTGTTCAAATTGCGCGATGCCCACGCCCACTTCGACGATGTTTAGACTTGCCGTATGTGATCTTGGAACTTGGACCAAGCGCCCTGGCCAAGACTTCGACGCCCGTGGTCAGGCACCTCCATGTCCGATGTCGCCTTTGTCCTTGTGACCGAGGTTGCGTCCTGATTGGTTTGTCAGACGGATCTTTTGCGCGTAGAGACTTGATATTTTTAGGGTTAAAAATAAACAAGTCGCGTCCGCCGTGCTTCCTTCGGTTCTCAAGGAAAACGCTCGCTTTCAGAATAAATGACTCAGATACTGAGAAACTGTAACCAAAGAACGGTGCTAATTTATCATAGCTATATGTGGAGTAC
>JAWQFJ010008274.1:0-13489 GCA_034096865.1 Theodoxus fluviatilis | reverse complement strand
GAAAGAAACCAGCTTCGGTGGGTATGAGACCAACGATTCCGGCAGGATTGCAAAGAGCTGCAAAGTGAACTGGCCACGCTCAGTTTTCGTGGAGCTGAATGTAGCTGTGTGTTCGGCTGAAAATGAACCTCGAGTTCGACCGCGATAGCGATCTCTTTGGGGTGGTGATGCCATTGTCAGACGACGACGAGATCACTCTTCGCTTCACCAACTCCAAGTGCCTGTTCTCAGCAATGAAGAAGAACGACATAGAAAAATCATTACAGCACTGGCGCGGCCTGGAGCAACAAGGGAGACTACTCCGCGACGCCGTGCCCGTCGCCGACATGACTTGCTCCAACGGACACCTGACAAATAGCGCGATCACCGATCAACTGACTCGATTTGTGGTGAAGGGTCGGCTCCAACTGCTGGAAACTAGCGCTGTCAACAACAGGTACTATCCAGAAACATACCCGCGCGAGTGTTCATTGTGTGGATTTAGTACAGACACAAATTCTCACGCACTGAATGGATGTAGGAGACTGCGGGGTCTGTACACAGAGCGACACGATCGTTGTGTGGAGCTCGTACTGCAGGAACTCACCAAGTCGGTGCTGACGGAATATTGTGAAGTGTTCCACAATCAGCCAGTGGCCCTGCACGGAGAAGCCATAGACACTTGCAAACCAGACCTATGCGTATTAGACCATAGTCAATCAGCCGCTTTCATTGTTGAAGTGTCCAATCCTTTTGATGTATTTCTGGACGCATGTTATAGACATAAGTTCAACAAATACATGCCACTACACTTCAGGCTTTGTGAAGCGGGTTTTTCCACCAAGATCGTTGTCCTGGTGATAGGTTCTCTTGGAACCGTGCACCGACACGTAGTCCCAGGCCTGACACTACTGGGCTTACCCAAGAGAGTGAGCAAAGGCCTTGCAAAATACCTCAGCATCTCGGTGATGATTGGATCAAGAAGAGTCTGGGCTAGACGAGGTCACATAATGACGCGAACTGTAAGTCCTTGACTTTCACCTGACCAGCTCACACCCATGATGACACCCAGCTCGATAAAATATTATTAAAAGAGGTATCGACCAGGTATACAAGCTGCGTGCTAATCTACCTATGCCATGTAGTAAATGCACATACAGAGGAGAGAGAGAGAGAGATGGGGGAGTTGGGGGGGAGAGAGGGGAGAGAGAGAGAGAGAGAGAGAGAGAGAGAGAGAGAGAGAATCCCACAGGGTGGCAGAGACAGGCTGACGGACAGAGCCGGACAGACAGATGGACAGACATATGGGTGGATGGAGGGACGAACAGACAATGACGGAGAGACTATGAGTGGTACAGAAAGAAGTACAGAGAAACAGAGAAATACAGAGAGAGAGGAAGAGAATTTAAGAGATATAGTTACATATAGAGAGGGCCAAATGCAATCATACATGGCGAATGGTGTATGATAGAATAACGTCATAAAGCTCCAACATGCTCTGTTATCCATGAGGCTATCGAAGTGATAGGGGGTAACGCTTGCATTCCTTTGATATTGCTCTTGATGAATGTAATCAATTTCTTGCAATAAAGTGTTTTGATATGTATGTATGTATGTATGTATGTATGTATGTATGTATGTATGTATGTATGTATGTATGTATGTATGTATGTATGTATGTATGTATGTATGTATGTATGTATGTATGTATGTATGTATGTATGTATGTATGTATGTATGTATGTATGTATGTATGTATGTATGTATGTATGTATGTATGTATGTATGTATGTATGTATGTATGTATGTATGTATGTATGTATGTATGTATGTATGTATGTATGTATGTATGTATGTATGTAGTATGTATGTATGTATGTATGTATGTATGTATGTATGTATGTATGTATGTATGTATGTATGTATGTATGTATGTATGTATGTATGTATGTATGTATGTATGTATGTATGTATGTATGTATGTATGTATGTATGTATGTATGTATGTATGTATGTATGTATGTATGTATGTATGTATGTATGTATGTATGTATGTATGTATGTATGTATGTATGTATGTATGTATGTATGTATGTATGTATGTATGTATGTATGTATGTATGTATGTATGTATGTATGTATGTATGTACAAAGAAGACTGAAGTCCTCCATCAGCCCGCGCCTGGAAAGCCCTACGTTGAGCCCAACATCACTGTCAACGGCCAGAGACTAAACACAGTGAACCGTTTCACATACCTAGGCAGCACACTGTCTCAGAATGCTACCATCGATGACGAAGTAAACATTAGAATTGCCAGAGCCAGCTCCACTTTTGGCAGGTTATATCCAAATGTCTGGAACAGAAGAGGCATTACCACTCAGACCAAGCTGAAAGTATACAGGGCAGTGGTGCTCCCCACACTGCTATATGCATGTGAAACGTGGACTGTCTATCAACGCCATGCTAGAAAACTGAACCACTTTCACACAACAAGCCTCAGGAAGATCCTCGGCATAAAATGGCAGGACAAAATTCCAGACACAGTGGTACTGACCAAAGCAGGTCTCCCCAGCATCTTCACCCTCCTGATGCAGTCACAGCTTCGCTGGGCAGGACACGTAGTCCGGATGCCAGACGAGAGACTGCCAAAGAGACTCTTCTATGGCGAGCTCCAGCATGGCCAGCGGTCCCACGGTGGGCAAAAGAAGCGCTTCAAAGACACCCTGAAAGCTTCACTGAAAGCTTTTGCCATCAATCCAGACACGTGGGAACGGGCTGCAATGGACCGATCCACCTGGCGCTCTTCCATCCACAAAGGTGCCAAGACATGCGAGGCAAACAGGATCACTGCCGCAGAAAAGAAGAGGCAAGCCCGCAAGGCCCATGCTGTCAACCCCCCTGGAGACGTCCCACTTGTCCCATGTCCCTTCTGTTCCCGAACCTTCCGTGCCAGGATCGGCCTCGTTAGCCATCTGCGCACACACAGACAGAACCAGTCCCAGCAACCCCCCGGATGACTAGAGTGGTCCTCGTCGACTCGACGGACGAACAAACAACATGTATGTATGTATGTATGTATGTATGTATGTATGTACGTATGTATGTATGACTGAGTTCTGTGAAGCATTTGATAGGGTCGAGGAGAGCTTGGGCCGGAAGAAATTTCTTAATGGAAAGGGAACTTAGATAGATGAACTTTTGTATGGGCTGACTTGTGAAGTTTTACTAAATCATCGTTGAACAGACGAATCTGTCCAGACAGGTGCTTAGTTGGACTAGTGTTCCTTCACATAGCTGTGATTTTAGCAGCCATGTATGATCTTTGTACATTTTCTGCAATAAAGTGATTTGATATGTATGTATGTATGTACACAGAGAGGCACGACAGATGTGTGCAAATGGTAAGGCAGACACTAGAGAAGGCGATTTTGACTGAGTTCTGTGAAATATTTAAAAACCAACATGTCTCGATGGACGGGTTGTCAGTGGTGGGACCTTGCAAGCCAGATTTGTGTATCTTAGATCATCTTAATTCAACAGCCTTCATCATCGAAATGGTCTGCCCGTTTGACACATTCATGGAAAGATGCTACCAACATAACTTTGAAAAGTACATGCCTCTCTGTCTTTCGCTTAATGATGCTGGCTTTTCCACGAAAATAGTAGTCCTGGTGATTGGGTCCCTTGGTACTGTACATCGCAGATTTGCCAAAGGCCTCATGTTGTTGGGCCTAACAAAACGCTTAAGCAGGAGTCTAGCAAAGTACCTCAGCCTGTCAGTCATGATAGCGTCGAGGAGAGCTTGGGCCAGAAGAAATTGTTTAATGGAAAGGGAAGGTAGATAGATGAACTTTTGTATGGGCTGACTTGTGAAGTTTTATTAAATCAGCGTTGAAGAGACGAATCTGTCCAGACGGGTGCTTCAGTTAGACTAGTGTTCCTTCACATAGCTGTGATTTTAGCAGCCATGTATGATCTTTGTACATTTTCTGCAATAAAGTGATTTGATATGTATGTATGTGTGTGTGTGTGTGTGTGTGTGTGTGTGTGTGTGTGTGTGTAATTTATGTAATGTATGTAATGTATATACTGTAATGTATGTAATGTAATGTATGTAATGTAATGTATGTATTGTAATGCATGCAATGTAATGCATGTAATGTAATGCATGTAATGGAATGTATGTAATGGAATGCATGTAATATAATGCATGTAATGTAATGCGTGTAATGTAATGCATGTAATGTAATGCATGTGATGTAATGCATGTAATGTAATGCATGTAATGTAATGCATGTAATGTAATGCATGTAATGTAATGCATGTAATGTAATGTATGTAATGTAATGCATGTAATGTAATGTATGTAATGTAATGCATGTAATGTAATGCGTGTAATGTAATGGGTGTAATGTAATGCATGTAATGTAATGCACGTAATGTAATGCATGTAATGTAATGCATGTAATGTAATGTATGTAATGTAATGCATGTAATGGAATGCATGTAATGTAATGTGTGTAATGTAATGCATGTAATGTAATGTATGTAATGTAATGCACAGTAATGTAATGCATGTAATGTAATGCATGTAGTGTAATGCATGTAGTGTAATGTAATGTATGTAATGTAATGTATGTAATATTATGTATGTAATGTATTGTATGTAATCTAATGTATGTTATGTAATGTATGGAATTGTACTTAATGTAATGTAATAAATGTAATGTAATGTATGTAATGTAATGTATGTAATGTATTGTATATAATGTTATGTATGTAATGTAATGTATGTAATGTAATGTAATGTATGTAATCTAATGTATGTAATCTAATGTATGTAATGTAATGTATTTAATGTAATGCATGTAATAAAATGTATGTAATGTAATGTATATACTGTAATGTATGTAATAAAATGTATATAATGTAATGTATATACTGTAATGTATGTAATGTAATGTATGTAATGTAATGCATGTAATGGAATGCATGTAATGTAATGTTTGTAATGTAACGTAATGTATGTAATATAATGTATTGTAATGTAATATAATGTATGTAATGTAATGTAATGTAATGTATGTAATGTAATGTATGTAATGTAATGTATATACTGTAACGCATGTAATGTAATGTATGTAATGTAATGTATGTAATGCAATGTATGTAATGTGTTGTATGTAATGTGATGTATGTAATGTAATGTATGTAATGTAATGTATGTAATGTAATGAATGTAATGTAATGTAATGTATGTATGTAATGTATGTAATGTAATGTAATGTAATGTAATGTAATGTATGTAATGTAATGTATTGTAATGTATGTAATGTAATGTATGTATGTAATGTAATGTATGTATGTAATGTAATGTAATTATGTATGTAATGTAATGTATGTATGTAATGTATGTATGTAATGTAATGTATGTATGTAATGTTATGTACGTATGTAATGCTGATGTCTCGTCCATTCCCTCTCATTTAAACTGGTCTTTTCTCCCCAACTTGATAAAATTGAAGAGGCATTCTCCCTGACGTCTCGGCAACTTGGTTCCCATCGTCGTGCCTTTACTGCCTTACACTGAGGCAGGTTGCCTCGGCTGTGTTCTGCAGCTTCATTATGATGTGAACCATCCTTCCTGCCCCCTGTGGGTTGGGGGAAAGAATAGACCTACCGTTTCTCCCTGCGCGATTCCTAGACAGCGAATAATAGAGGAAATGGAGACTTGGCTTGCTCTTGCTCTGACCAGATCTAGGGATTGTGTTGTCAGTGGCCTTACACAGCCCTAAAAGGCCGACTCATTCATCCATTCCATCCTTTCTGACTTGACCCAACTCTTTCTTAGGAATAGAATTGTTGGGTAATCCTTGTAGCCCCCGTCCCAGGAATACGGTTCTCTTCCTTTCCCACGCTGTCCAGAAAAAGGAGTCATAACACCACTTGTGCTAAGAGCTGAATCTTTATTCATAACAGTTTTTGAAAAAACCAACGGAATGTCGACCTGACATAAAGAAATATATTTCAGCTGAGATAAGACCATCTGCAGCATTAAGGAAAAACATGAAAGTAGAAAAGTTCGTTTGGGAGTCATAAAACTGCAAAAATAATGCATAGATACACTTTTACAGGGCGTAAGAAAGGGGGAATGGATTGACCTTGAATACTGATATGGTTACCGTAGGAAAACATGCATGATGCTCCTTTCAAAACAAAAGTACAGTGCATAGTAGCCAATGCAAACTACGCAGATGAGAGGCAACCAGACAATCCATGCACATACTTGCTTCACACCTTGAAAAACACCCGTCATATGTACTACTTCATGACAGCAACTCCGCCTTACTAGATTTCCTGAGGGTGCTCGTCTTGATTCTGTTGGAACGATGCTGCATAATGTAGTCCGAACTTTAGGTCAGAGTTAATCTAAAGACTTGGCAGAGTTGAAATCGTCTGCATGCATACTTGACACCCTCTGTCATAGGAAAGCTGAGAGCTTAGATGTAGTCTGTGAAGAACGTTTTCTGGAAACTTTACATTCTGATTGCCTCGCCTTGTCCTGAAGAAGTGTACAGCACTGCACGGTGACTGTAACACTTTCAAAGCGTAAATGAAGTCCCACTTGCTGCACACTTAAGGTAGTATACGCTTGGTTTCTGGGAAATCTCCGAAACCAGGACGTGACTTCAAGGGCCTCTGCCACGCCGAATTTCTTCAAATTACTTTCTTTACTTTCCAGCCGACTCGCTCGTGGAAGAGGTGCCTGGTGGCGACCTCTGCAAGGCGGGGAACAGAGCCACACCACACGTGTCGCACCTGTAGGGACGATCTCGTGGGTGATTCTCGATATGCGTCAGCATGTCGGATTTGTCGGCAAAGGCCTTTCCACAGATGCAACATTCGAAGATGTCATCATCCTCATGCTCGGCAATGTGCTTTTCAAGCAGGAGTGCAAACCTGAACTTGACTCCGCATATTTCGCATTTGAAGGGACCTCTGCGTGAGATAAGTGCTTTCCCCACAGCAATGGGAGTAAGGCCATAGTTGTGAGTTTGGGCAATGATGCTCCTCCAAGACGAGGCCCTTGTACAACGAGAGCACCTGACCATGTGATCCCCAAGGTGGATGCGGAAATGATTCTTTAAAGTATCCTTCCTTGAGAAAGCCCTCCTGCAGACCACGCATTCGAATACATGGCTTCGGACTGGGATCATCGCCTTGGGATAGGGAGACGAGGGGGAAGGCTTGGAAGACTCCTCGCGCTGGGCACGTCGCTGACAACGGGTTTTCCTGGGTGTCCTGGGTGTGAACGTTTCCATGCTCTTCGGGTTGGAGCTCTGGTTTTCGATGGGATATTTCTGCTCAGAGCTGCCAGCTGCAGTCGCCATTGATGCTGATCCAGGTGTCCTCGGTCTTCTCAGCACTGCAGAAACGTAAGAACGTATATAATGCAAACCGTTTTACCTGAAACCCAACAAAGGTATTCAATCATTTTACACTCGCGCTTCGTCCCTTGAAGAGGTGCGGCTAAGAATTGTTAATCAAATCACTACATGATATTTTGCATAGCTGTTTGACATGAACAATTGCGTGATATTCATAAATGCAACTGAATGCACAGTGACTGTGCTACTCAACTAAAATGTCGAGCACACCGTACACATAGACGATTAACACGAACTGTGAGGCAACTTCTGTCCATGATCGTCGCCTGTGTCGCTTCTTTGGGACTATCTTTTCTTGCTTTACTTCCTCCCGTGTTTAATTGGTGAATAGGAAAGAAGAATGAAGACGAAGAAGCAGAAGAAGAAGCAGAAGAAGAAGGAGAAGAAGAAGGAGAAGGAGCAGGAGCAGGAGCAGGAGAAGAAGGAGGAGGAGGAGCAGAAGGAGGGGGAGGGGGAGGGGGGGGGGATGAGAAGGAAAGAGGAGGAGGAGGAGGGAGAGGAGGAGGAAGAGAAGGAGGAGAGGGGCGGAGGAGGAGGGAGGAGGGAGGAGGAAGGAAAAAAAACAAAAAAAAAGGGGGAAAGGAAAGAAAAAAAAAAGGGAAAACAGGAGGAAACATGGAGCAGGAGGGAGGAGGAGGAGGAGCAGGAGGAGGAGGAGGAAGAAGAAGAAGAAGAGTGTTTGTGTGTGTGTGTCTGTGAGAGAGAGAGAGAGTGAGAGAGAGAGAGAGTGTGTGTGTGTGTGTGTTTGTGTTAGTACATGCGTGTGTGCGTTGGTGTGTGTGCACCTGCTTCTGTGTGCGCGCGCGCGCGCGCGTGTGTGTGTGTGCGTGTGTGTGTGTTTTGTGTGTGTTAGTACGTGCGTGTGTGCGTTGGTGTGTGTGCACCTGCTTCTGTGTGCGCGCGCGCGCGTGTGTGTGTATGTGCGCGTGGATGTGTGTGTGTGTCAGCGCACGTGCGTGCGTGTGTGTATGTGACAAGAGAAATAAAGAAAATTCATGAAGGGACGGGAAGCAGGGGGTGTACACTACATTTCCAAACTGCAAATCACTATCAGAAGAATTTTGTGTGTGTGTGGAAACAAAGTATGAAGGACCATTCTAATCACAGTTTGATTGCTGTATATCAGCTGTGGGGATTGAGAAATATTGCTGCAGTTTCTTTCTCAAGTCAATGTATCATAAGTACAATTCTAATTGAAACGACAGCAAGTGTTCAAAGTGTTTTTCTTTACCATGTCATTGTCACAGCTTTTTACTGCATTATATAAGAATAATACCTGCATTAGTAAGTACATACACACCTAGCACAGTATGTTACTATACATTGCACACAATGCTGTGCAACACTGTAGAAACATGTATATCATCACCGTGCTGTTGTGCAAAAGCAATTGGTCATGACCACACATCTCTGTTGTTGTAGCCACCATAATCAGGCATCTCACGAAGGTCATGTTCTTCTCATGAGAAGTGTATACGACTTTATTCCAACATATACATGTATATATATATATATATATATATATATATATATATATATATATATATATATATACGACTTGAACACTTTGTTATAATGGTTCTTCCATTCTGGGTCCTCCCCAGTGGATCTTTTGACTTTGCTTGTGACTCTGCGGGAACGTTGTCTCGGTCAGATAGTTGTGGCAAACTCGATTCACCAGTCGCAGTAGAACAGCTTGACAAGACACGCACACGTATGTCGTCATGCGTGACGTAGACACTTCGGATTGGATAGGTGATGATTTGTCAAACCCTTCCGTCCTGAGGAAGGCTTTCAGCCGAAAATTTGACGTTAAGTAAGGCTTGTTTGTTTGCTCGCTTGTATTTTCTTACTATGTATATATATATATATATATATTGTTGTGTCAACCTTAGATGCAAGTGAGAAGACAGTTACTTACTTTTTTATGTGTGAATGTAGTTCATGCATCGCTACACAGAAATTACAACGAGGTGCATGTTATGAAAGAACATGATCGGAGTCATTCGTGTATACAATGTGGGGCTCTGTGGCCGAGTGGTTAGCGCGCTGGACCTACAGTCGCTTGCGGCCAGTGGGTACGGCGTTCGAAGCTGCGTGGTTCCCAGAGTTGCATCCTTGAGCAAGATGCTTAACTCGCATTGCTTCTCCCCACCCAGGAGTAAAACCGAGTACCTGTGAGGGCAATGCTGGCAAAATGTAGTGCGATTATTCCTTGTACGCGGCCAAGCGTCAGCATTGGGTTGGAATACTCCCCAGGGAGCGGAGTTGGTGCTGGTACCTGACTGTGTGCGTCTTAAATGACTGTCACTATGTTTGTTGTGAGGTACCAGTGAGGATTGATCAAGATTCCCAGCGATCAGGGGGTAAAGTGCAAAGCGGTTTGAGCACCGATGAATGGTGGAAAGTCGCTATATAAAATCACACTTTTACCTTTTATACGGAACGATAGAAAATTGTACCTGAGCATCGGACTAGTTGTGCATCAAGACAGTA
Organism: Theodoxus fluviatilis; assembly: GCA_034096865.1. Lineage (NCBI taxonomy): Eukaryota > Metazoa > Mollusca > Gastropoda > Cycloneritida > Neritidae > Theodoxus > Theodoxus fluviatilis. The sequence goes on along the minus strand of JAWQFJ010008274.1, from coordinate 3,565 downwards.
ATTGTACTTGCAGATATCTCTAAACCACACACTGCAGTACAGAAAGTGCACATAAATGTAAAGACGCTAACTGTACCCTGTTTGCAGTGTTTGTGTTTGCAGTGTTTGTGTTTGCAGTGCACGAAGCAGATAATCAAACAGAGGTGATAATCCCACAGGTGTGCACATGCTGTCAGACAGCTAAGCGGTATTTCTTTGTTGGTGTACATACTGCAGACACATGTCTCAAAATAGTTGCAGTCTTTTAGTGCCTTACAATGCACAAATGCATGGCAGTGTTGCTACATCAACATACGGGCTATATTCTGCAGTGCGTGTTTGTGTTTTCAGTACACAAAGCAACGAGTTGTACAAAGATGTGAGTGCAACTAAAGTGTGAATACAATCAGACAGTCAACTGTAATTTGACGGCAGACACATATCTGAGTATAGGTGCAGTCTGTCAAACTCATGCAGATGCACACCTAAGTGCAGCTCAAACTTTAGGCCGTATAATGCAAAAAGCAAAGTAACAAAACTTTTCCTGCTGCTTCAGCATCGTAGCTCCATGCTTAAACACAGTCAGTGTCATGATGTTTGAAATGCAAACAGATGGATGTGCTATTTCTGTGTTGAAAACAAAAACAAACAAACTGGAAAACTACATTTGCAGTGTTACCACTTTAGTGTGTAAAATGCACAAACCAGCAATGGAGCTGTACCTCTATTGTAGTGCACTCTTCACACACTCTGCTGTCAGGTGTATACTTGTATAGTTGCTGAGCTGTATCATGCGATGCAGACGTCTGTTGTGCATGCTGTTAACAGCAGTCTGATACTACAGTAACTACCATCTCTTCATAGCAAACATTACCTGCAGTTGCCTTTCTTCTCCGTTTGCTCGCTTTAGGTCGAGGTTGTTGACTGGGCTCCTCAGACTTCCACTATTCTGGACTCGCCTCAACCTGCATTCCTGGGAAAGTAGATAATCAGTCAATCAGTCTGTCAAACTGTCTGTAAGTTAGCCAGTCAGTCTTTCTATCAGTCAATTGATCGATTCGTCAATCAGCAAATTAGTTAGTCAGCCAATCAATCAACAATTGAGTGAATGAACGAACGAATAAATGAATAAATGAATGAGCAAGATAGCTGACAGGTTAACAAAAATTAAGGATGACAGAGAGACTGACGGACGGACCGACGGACATAATGATAGATGGTTGAATGCATGGATGGACACAAAGACGGATGCACAGACAAGGCACAGACACAAAAGTTGTAGTTACGGCAACCAGACCGACCCTATTTCTTTCTGCAGACCCAAAACTGTTTTTTCGGTCGTAAAAATCAAACAAACTTGTCGAACAACGACCTGCGTGTTGTCCTATCTTCGCTGCCCAATGAGCACTCGGGGTATCCACTAATTCAGTTTCTAAAAGCATTTTCAGCGAAGGAGACATTCTGGTTTATGCTTAGATGAATGCGGGACGTTTCTTAAAACACACACACACACACACACACACACACACACACACACGCACACGCACACGCACACACGCACTCGCACACACACACACACATACACACATATACAAACACGCACACACACACACACACACACACACACGCATGCATACACACACACACAAACACGCGCACACACACACACACACACACACACACACACACACACACACGCGCATGCACACGCACGCACATACATAAATGCGCACAGGGTAAAGCTGGCCTCTCAAAGAGCTCAGGCCGATCTATAAAAAAATTCTTAAAAGCTTATACACCTGGTCAATCTCTGCTCTCACGCAATCGCTCATCTTTTCTCATCAATTATCGTCCACATCAAACACCTTTTAAAGTCTCAGTCCAGCCTTTGCCCATACCTACAACTTTTCACAGCAAAGTCTCCTTAATGACAGAGTTATATCCTTGATACACAAACATTTACCCAGGTCAAAATGGCTGCGATTCCCGCTCGCTAAAAATCGATTATTAGTTCAGTTTGGTTTGTGGAATTCCTGTATGAAATAGTGGTCAGGCAATTTCGATCTGACTGATTTATGATGGAAAAGGGTCTTGTATGACAAATATTTGAAGATGAGTTGAGATTTCACAACGAATAAATACCCGATTAGGGAAAATAAAAAGATTGAAGCACTTTTCCGGTGCACTCGCTAACAAAATAGACGACAGCATTTTATTTATTCATCTATTTATTTACGCACGGCTTGAACAAGATTGACCCATGCAAATGACAATATATCCAGTCAGGCTAAGTCCAGAGAGTACCTTCCAATCATTCAGATGCAAAAGATTTGATACGAAACACGATCATTTCTTTAGAGACTAGAAGAACGGGATTCGTGCCCTATTAAGTACTAACGCCCAATAAAAGCAGAGTTATTTTTATCTTCATCAAATTGATCACATTGAATTGTAGTCATCAAATAAATTACTTCCGTAGATTAATTTATCACAGGAAAAGGATTATTTGAATTGTATTCTTAACAAACTGCCCTTACCTCTTGCTTTGCATCGGTTCGCGTCGTAGGAATAGAAAGGGGAAACAACTTCATGCAATCAGTGACTTACGTCGTTTACGAGTTGCCTCTCTTTGACAACTTTGACTTCAAAAGATGTCCAGCAAACAAAAGAATTAAAATAAAAAAAACACAAGACAGAAGCGATGCGCATTAAATAAGTACCATGTCCTTAATTAGTGTAGAATCACAGGGTTCTTCTAAATCAAACGAAAACAGAGGAACACAAAAGCATATCTTCGGCGGCTCTCGATCCTCATCAAAGGTAATATTTTCACAGATTCAAAACACACACGCGCGCGCGCGCGCTCTCGCGCACACACACACACACACACACACACACACACACACACACACACACACACTAGCACACACACACACACACACACACACACACACACACACACACACACACACACACAACGCACACACACACACACACACACACACACACACACACACAACTCGCTCCATTTGCTCACTCCACTGTCTCACTCACTCACTCACTCCACCCCACTCCACTTCACTCCACCCCACTCCACTCCACTCCACTCCACTCCACTCCACTCCACTCCACTCCACTCCACTCTACTCCACTCCACTCCACTCCACTCCACTCCACTCTCATCCTCCACTCACTCCACTCACTCCATTCCCTCCACTTCCTCCACTCACTCCTCTCTATTCACCCAATTCACTCTACTTCAATCACTCCAATCACTCCACTCCACTTCACTCACTCCACTCTACTTCACTCACTCCACTCCACTCCACTCCACTAACTCCTAATATATTCCACTCACTTCACTCCACTCATTCCACTCCACTCACTCCACTCCACTCCACTCACTCCAATCCCTCCACTCCACTCCAATCACTCCACTCCAACTAATCCAATCACTCCATTCCACTCCACTCCACTCCACTCCACTCACTCCACTCCACTCTACTCACTCCACTCCACTCACTCCACTCACTTTCATCCACTCATTCCACTCCACTCACCTCACTCTCCTCCACTCACTCCACTC
>JAWQFJ010008271.1:22500-31866 GCA_034096865.1 Theodoxus fluviatilis | reverse complement strand
TGTCTCTGTCTGTCTCTCTCTCTCTCTCTCTCTCTCTCTCTCGCTCTCGTCTTAACCTATTCATGAACTTCGACCTACTCAGTTTAGATAGAAAGTCAAATTATTCACACAATAATTCAAACACAATGTCGCACGCCTACTCCCACGCACACGCGCGCGCATATATACTCACGCATGCTTAAACAAACGAGCGCGTGAACAGACACATTCCAGAAAGTTCAGAATTGTGCGGCTAGGCTAGTTTTTCGATGTCCCAAGCGTACCCATGTCTCATCACTCCTACATACACTTCACTGGCTCCCCATCTCTCAGAGGATAGATTATAAACTTGCTACTTTGTGCTTCAAGGCCATCGACAACACCGCACCACACGCTCTTACAGAAATTCTTGCAGTCTACACGCCCTCCAGATCTCTACGCTCAGCTGCTGACTCTAGAATGCTCAAGGTCCCCCGCCGTAATAAGAAAACTCAAGGACAGCGTGCCTTCTCCTATATCGGACCTGTAACCTGGAATAGTCTCCCTCTCTCAGTCCGTCATTCTGACACTCTGCCCCAGTTCAAAAGTGCTCTAAAGACCCACCTCTTCCGATCCGCCTTTCCCGCTGAGCTGCTTCGCCTTACTTGACCTGGCCGGCAAGTGCTGTGTATATTGTATAGTTTGTTCTATTTGTTCTATTGGATCTTAGTTTTTGTTTTTTGTTTATGTGTGTTGTGTGTGAGTTTTTGTGGGAATGTGGTGTTGAGTGGTTGTATGAGTGTTGATTCTTTGGATTGTAAACGCCATGAGCTTGCCTGTCAAGGGAAGGTATGTGCTTTTGAATAAACTATTATTATTACACATACTTGATGGCCATACAAAGTACATTGTTAAATGGTCGATCCATGGCTTTGTGGAAATTAGCGATACAACACACACAAGTTTATAGATGGGAGCAGGACACAGATACACAGTTATGGATTGGGAGCCGAGACACCAGAGACAGTACAAGTTAATAGTACGTCACATTTATAGCAAAAGGTGTCAGACCCAAGCCTCTTTCCAAGTCATATAGATTCACACGCAGATACACAATAGGCAATAATTAGAAATAGAGGCTAATCAATTACATGTCTCGACTATACACTTTCAATTTAAAAATAAACCGTCTGTGGCCGACTGTTGGATACTAATCTGTCCAGCTACTCTCAGCATTGTGTCCATGAAAACTGCACGTTCCCTCTGATAGTAATTCCCCTGTAGCGATCAACCCTCCAAAAGTACTCAACTGGACATTGTAGATTTCCCTGGTGCATTCCACAAAGCACTCCAGAAATGCGGCACTATATTGCCAGACTATTCTCATCTCGGTGAATGAAACAACTCAAGATACTGTGGTCACTGTGAGAGGCTTAAGACCTGGCGTCCAGTCTTCAACAAAACGCACCATTTGCCGCTGTCAGAGCTGACACATGGATACTACCCGGCCCATCTTCTCCGGATGTAGCGCTGTGGTCAAATATCAGTTATTCGTACCCTTACTACAGACATCACATTCGCCCCTCCGCGTCTGGCGTCTCTCATTCCACGACTAAATGGACACTTTCGGCAGCAAGTCGCAGCTCCCGCATTGCAGTTCCTTTGTATGGGCTCTGATAGAAATCTTCAAAGCGACCCTCTGCCCCGCCCTTTCTGGGATGAGAGGTTCTAGGTGAACATGGCGTTGTTGTCCTTTTGGCAGGCAGAGTAATCGTCACCTGCCGGCAACATCTTCCTCACCCCCCTGCTGTGTTGCCCGCAACATCTTCCTCGCCCCCCTGCTGTGTTGCCCGCAGGTTTCACCGTCCAGCAATTTTATGGAACGTTCTTCAGGTTATGTGCGCAGGATGATGGAGCCAGCGCGATTACTCCCTTCCTGAGCGGCAGACATGAACTTTAATAGAGCTAGCTTTGGCGTTTGATTATGTGCGAGGCGCAGTGCCATGGTTAGGACAGCCCGGGACGGGAGACAGTGGATGCTCAACGTTTCATGCGGACTCCCCATCACGGCCAGCTGCCCGGTGTCTATTACTATGTGTTGCTTAGTCCTTGAATGTGTGTGACTCATGAGTGTGAAATTGTACATGTATAAGGTGAACATTAGCTGATCACCTTCTCCCTCTGTGTGGTGACTGTGTGAGTGTTTGGTCAACGTCTCTGTGATGTTAGGAAAAAAAAATGGGAAGGGGGGGGAGGGGGGGGGGGGGAATCCTACAAGGAGCGTGCCTCAATACGGTGTTTACTATTGACATGCACTTTTCCTTCTATGACTGACCGACACAAATCCAGTCCGAACGTGCAAGGAGATTCGATGTTACACACAAAAGTATCTGGTCGGGGGTGAGTTTGGGTCAGTTACATGTTTTTGCAGAAATGTACGCCAGGGATACAAAATGTTCATGTCTTAGAAAAACGTGACTGAAAAATACGATTAAATGTGTGAAATTCAATCTTTTCTTGTCTCGCCTCGGCCATTAAGCCAGTGTGCTGGAACACTTCAGAAACAATTTTCTCAAAATTGCCGCCGGCATCACTCCCATCATCCGGTGGACACACCTTCCACAATTATTTGATCCTACAGTATTCAAACTTTTAGCAAATCAATCAGAAAAGACTCTCAATATCAAAAACGAGTTTGACCTGGTTTTGTGGTGAATGGTCAGATACATTACATGCTAATTCCACTCCTATTAATATATACATGACAAAATATGAGAACAGATGGAGAAAGCGATTACGAGAACAACTGTTCTCTACAAGTGCATATTAGACCTCTGCACAGTATACTGTGATAGTAAAGGCGCTAAAATGTTCCAATCACCTCCATGATCTGATAGAAAGAACTCCTACAGTGTGACAGGTAGGACGGTGGAGGGTGGGAATTTCGAGCATTTCCATTCCTGGGGAAACTGTCCGATACTGGCTCACTGCCACTGCACTCCCACCAGTGCCTCTTCACCGTCCCCTCGTGGACTCGTTTGTGCTGACAGGCATGGAACTGCAGTTCAAGTTTAGCATGAAATGTGCATTTCTAAGATCCATACGGTACTGAACACCGATGCTTATGGTGGCAACACAGCACGGCAAGAAACCTACAACGGGTTGGAATGCTCCCCAAAGTATGGTAATGTGCTGGTTCCTGACTGGGTAAGGCTGACAAGTCTGTCACTGTGATGACTGAATGTTCAGGGGCTAAAGTGTAAAGCCGTTTGACATCCGAATATAAGTAACGAGTCGATATATAAAATCACACCGTTAGTTTTCTCTGACAATGTTTTCTATGTTAACGAATTCTACTGCTCTTCTGTTCATTCGTCTGTCGGTCCTGACTTGTCAGTACACGTACCTCTGTTCCCCTTCACTGACTTTGTATCTAGAGATCTGGTGCAGGGCTGTGGACAGGCCTTGGGAAGGGGAGGAGGGTACAGGTAGAGGACAAAGCTAAAGATGTGTGAGTTCAATTTGCATTTAATTACGATAAAGTATTTCTCAACGTGAGATTTCCAAAGATCAAATGAGCAAAGTTAAATCAACGGACACGCACATATTTGTTTTGCCATATGTCCATCTTCTTTTCTTATAATCATACTCGTTATCTTCGTAGCAGGTTCCTCCCAAAGTTGTTGTGTCACTAGTGTCATAAAACTTCTCATTCCACGTGAACGCGAGTACTGGACGCAATGAAGATCAGTACGTAGATACAACAATAGGCCAAATGATCGGATCTTCTAGTTCTATCCATGCTTCCGGGTAGTTTATGTGTGGCTGCTTGAGACCACCGCCCCTGGCTGAGCCACTGGAGCAGGATCCGAAAGTCCAGCAGCCAGGGATTCCAGCTAATGAGGGGGCAATCAAGAGACTCTGGTCGTGTGTTACTCTTCACTCATTCAAACGTGCTTGTGACCCACTTTTTGGACCGAATCGTTCAACCATTGGTCAATACATGTGCAGGAGGCGGAGTCACGGAAAAGTCCATCGTGCAGTTTTTCTTGGCGGCGTCCAAAAGAAGCTCATAGAGAGAGAGCTACACATCAATTAGCACATACCGCTCCCGTCTCTCCGTTTTGCATCCTTCACTGCCTCTGGCTGGAGATGGGTCCAAATGATAATAGAGTGGGCGGGAGGGGCGTGCCCATCCCTGGCCGTCTCAGATTTTCTCAGACAGGACAGAGCAGGACTTGTAATTACTGGATGCCTGGTCCTCTCAAATACTGGACACACTGTCTGTGGCGTGCAGCGAGCAGGGTCGGGGGTGGGGATGGAGGTGAAATGGGTGAATGGTTGGGGGGGGTGGGGTAGATATGAGGTGATGTTAATTGTGGAGAATGTGTGTGTGTGTGTGTGTGTGTGTGTGTGTGTGTGTGCGTTCGTGTGTTTGTGTTTGTGTATCTGTCTGTCTGTTGGTATGTGTTAAGCACAGTAAGGGGTGTGATGTGGAATGCTGAATAGAGGGGTGGATGTCAGAGGTGGGTGTGGGAGGTGGAACTGGAGTTAGGGCAAATGCGTTTGTATTGTGTGTGATGTGCATACCTGTATCCGTGCGTGCGTGCAAGCAGCTTTGTGTGCGTGCGTACGTGTATATTCATGTATGTGTGCGTGTGCTTTCAGGAGAGATTTGTGCATGTAGGAATGAGCAGTGATTGACAATGAGGTAGGATGTTCGCCGAAGGATTTAAAAGACGTGGAGAAATGCGATGAGGGAAAATAGTCGAAATGGTAAAAAGAAATGGAGGTTGAGTGGTCGGGGTTGGGGGATGGGGATAGTGGGTGAGGGATGGGTATAGGGGATGGGGGGTGGGGTGCTTTATGCAACCCCAGCGCAGAATACGTCAGTGGAACAGTTCTAATCTCCCACTTTGAACTGTTTCAAGGGGCATGCCCGATTAACCAGTATACTCCTTCTCTCTCCCCGCGGCCATACCAGAGTGACATAAGCGTCAGCAACTCGTCCTGAAGGGTGGCCACTGGACTGGAACAGAAAGGAAAACTGGCGAGACAGTATCTCCCCTGGTCCTTTCGGTGCGCGCCACCAGTCTGCCTCAATGTCCTCTGGCTGGTCACTCACGCGATGGCCGTGCCCTAGTTTTGGAGAAAGAGACGCCATTTCTCGCAATCTGAATGTAAGAACGACCCCTGGTGCTGACTGTCGATTCCGCTTCTAGGGCTTTCATTGTATTTAAAAACCATTGGAGCGTGTTCCTTGTTTGTTGGCTGGTTTGTTTGTTTGTTCGTTAGTTCTTTCGTGTTTACATATATTTGTTTGTTTGTTTGTGTGTTTATCTGTCTGTTTGAATACTTTCCAAAGACTGGAGCTTGTGCTGGTGCCTGACTTTTTGCGATATGTTTGTCTCTCACTATGTTGGTCGTCATGCACCAGTACAGGATTGGTTAAACAATAAAATTATCAAGAGATAGAGTGTAAAGCAGTTTGAGTTCCAGATACGGGTGATAGACATGTATTCTTTTGTAAAACACATTCCTTTTTATGTGCCTTCGTCTGTATGTCGTCGTTGTTATCGTCGTGGTGGTGTACGGCGTGACTATGATCACAAGCATTTGTCTCTGAGAAAAGATTTCCCCAAAAATAGTCGATCCTCTCAAACTCACTCATTAGATACCTCTGCCGATTTTCTGAATATGAAACCACCCTCAAAAATGCAACGAATATTCTTTAAATTAGTACTACAATTATCATGACTGATTGATGATTAATGCCTGATTGAATAGTGGACTTTTTGCTTGAAGACAGACATGGCGGCCAGTCTTGATGCAACGCAGGCCTGCGTGCTCGATATCTGGCGCCAGAGGAGGACCTGGGCTTCAGAGGAAGGGAGAGCAATGGAGACACTGCAAAGGAGCACAGCGGCCGTGGGGAAGGGAGAGCAATGGAGACACTGCAAAGGAGCACAGCGGCCGTGGGGAAGGGAGAGCAATGGAGACACTGCAAAGGAGCACAGCGGCCGTGGGGAAGGGAGAGCAATGGAGACAAAGGAGCACAGCGGCCGTGGGGAAGGGAGAGCAATGGAGACAAAGGAGCACAGCGGCCGTGGGGAAGGGAGAGCAATGGAGACACTGCAAAGGAGCACAGCGGCCGTGGGGAAGGGACAGCAATGGAGACACTGCAAAGGAGCACAGCGACCGTGGGGAAGGGAGAGCAATGGAGACACTGCAAAGGAGCACAGCGGCCGTGGGGAAGGGACAGCAATGGAGACACTGCAAAGGAGCACAGCGGCCGTGGGGAAGGGAGAGCAATGGAGACACTGCAAAGGAGCACAGCGGCCGTGGGGAAGGGAGAGCAATGGAGACACTGCAAAGGAGCACAGCGGCCGTGGGGAAGGGAGAGCAATGGAGACACTGCAAAGGAGCACAGCGGCCGTGGGGAAGGGAGAGCAATGGAGACAAAGGAGCACAGCGGCCGTGGGGAAGGGAGAGCAATGGAGACACTGCAAAGGAGCACAGCGGCCGTGGGGAAGGGAGAGCAATGGAGACACTGCAAAGGAGCACAGCGGCCGTGGGGAAGGGAGAGCAATGGAGACACTGCAAAGGAGCACAGCGGCCGTGGGGAAGGGAGAGCAATGGAGACACTGCAAAGGAGCACAGCGGCCGTGGGGAAGGGAGAGCAATGGAGACACTGCAAAGGAGCACAGCGGCCGTGGGGAAGGGAGAGCAATGGAGACACTGCAAAGGAACACAGCAGCCGTGGGGAAGGGAGAGCAATGGAGACAAAGGAGCACAGCGGCCGTGGGGAAGGAGAGCAATGGAGACACTGCAAAGGAGCACAGCGGCCGTGGGGAAGGGAGCGCATGGAGACACTGCAAAGGAGCACAGCGGCCGTGGGGAAGGGAGAGCAATGGAGACACTGCAAAGGAGCACAGCGGCCGTGGGGAAGGGAGAGCAATGGAGACACTGCAAAGGAGCACAGCGGCCGTGGGGAAGGGAGAGCAATGGAGACACTGCAAAGGAGCACAGCGGCCGTGGGGAAGGGAGAGCAATGGAGACACTGCAAAGGAGCACAGCGGCCGTGGGGAAGGGAGAGCAATGGAGACACTGCAAAGGAGCACAGCGGCCGTGGGGAAGGGAGAGCAATGGAGACAAAGGAGCACAGCGGCCGTGGGGAAGGGAGAGCAATGGAGACACTGCAAAGGAGCACAGCGGCCGTGGGGAAGGGACAGCAATGGAGACAAAGGAGCACAGCGGCCGTGGGGAAGGGACAGCAATGGAGACAAAGGAGCACAGCGGCCGTGGGGAAGGGAGAGCAATGGAGACACTGCAAAGGAGCACAGCGGCCGTGGGGAGCGCAGAAGACGTTGAGGACGAGCGGGTCATGCTCAGCAAACTGCGGCTCCTGGAGCTAAATGCTGGTCAAACACCCGCCACTGGTCACCGCTTTTGGCATGAAACCTCGCCTCCTCATGGTCGTGTCCTTCGGCCTTTCCCGCCATTTGTCAGGGATGGCCCCCACTGCCCTGGAAGGAGTTCATGCTGCTCCGTGGTGGTTCGTATGTTTGAATGTTTGGCTCCATGATAACTGAGTCTATAGGAAGGAAGTACGTGTCGCCTTTTATCCAAGTTTATCACAGCTGGTGCGTACCATCACAATGGCAAAGCTTGTCCGTGATGGTACCTCTTCCCAATGTTTAGATCTGTATGGGCTGTGGATGCTTTTACTTTCCTAATGTTTAACTGAGTTGTACTGGCTGAGTTCCTTGCTGGTCCAGAACTAAAGTCCTTCCACTATTTGTCTCCGGCGCTGCGATATTGATATATTTGGGACAAACTGAAATTGAATATCATCATTGCCCACGCTTATTTGATGCAGAAGAGTCTATTCAAACGTACATTGAGCTTTTGCTGATGGCCTAATTGTGGTTGAATGGACAGGAATGGAGGCCGTAAAAGTAGAACACTCCTGAGGATCGAAAACGTCACACGAACTTTGAAACTTGTTTATCTGAAATCCTTCAATTCTGCTCTACAACCATGAAAAGTAAAGCAAGCATTTTATTCCTAAAAGCGTCGTAAAGTGGGCCAAGAAAAAGCAGCGTTCAGTCCTGGAGAGTGCTTGAGAAAAGTGCAGAAGCATACCAGCATTTCAGTTCATAAGTAACAATAATAACTTCACTGACTTCATTCTTTCCAGAGCTTTCAACCAGTGGCTGTGTAACTGCCGTCAATGAGCTTGTAATGGAGCACATACAAAAGGACGTGTTTGTGTTTCGAGTCGGGAAATATCCAGAAAAAAGATACAATCGAAAGGATGAAAAATGGCAGTCAACCATCCTGAGCAGAGAGCAAAGCCTGGCATCCACTCGCTTCCCACTGAGTTCCATCTGTGTCCACAGTTAGCACTGCGCGGTGTTCCATCTGTGTCCACAGTTAGCACTGCGATGTGTTCCATCTGTGTCCACAGTTAGCACTGCGCGGTGTTCCATCTGTGTCCACAGTTAGCACTGCGATGTGTTCCATCTGTGTCCACAGTTAGCACTGCGATGTGTTCCATCTGTGTCCACAGTTAGCACTGCGATGTGTTCCATCTGTGTCCACAGTTAGCACTGCGTTGTGTTCCATCTGTGTCCACAGTTAGCACTGCGATGTGTTCCATCTGTGTCCACAGTTAGCACAGCGCTGTGTTCCATCTGTGTCTACAGTTAGCACTGCACTGTGAGTGAGAGAGAGAGAAAGATAGATAGAGAGAGATATATAGAGAGAGAGACAGACAGACAGAAAGACAGACAGACAGACAGACAGACAGACAGACAGACAGACAGACAGACACACATACAGACCGACAGACAGACAGACAGACAGGCAGAAACACAGACAGACACACAGACAGACAGACAGACAGACAGACAGACAGACAGACAGACAGACAGACAGACAGACAGACAGACAGACAGACACACAGACAGACAGAGACAGAGAGAGACAGAGTCATAGAGGCAGAGAGAGAGAGAGAGACGGAGAGAGAGAGAGAGAGAGAGAGACGGAGAGAGAGAGAGAGAGAGAGAGAGAGAGAGAGAGAGAGAGAGAGCAGGATAACACCAGGATAAAATGTCACCAATAACACAATGTTATGTAGAAGCATACATTATTTGACTTTCGACAACGTGATCTATAGAAATGAGCATGACATAAACTCATTCTGTTCGACATTTGGGAAAAGTATCAGACTACAGTACATCTAATCGCCTGCTGACAACTGTGATGGGCGGTGGTGGAAAACTGATCCAGCACTTTGAGTCTGCTTCGTGCAGTACAGTCACATCAGAGTGTGGGTACAGTCGCATTAGAGTGTGGGTACAGTCACATTAGAGTGTGGGTACAGTCACAGTAGAGTGTGGGTAC
>JAWQFJ010008271.1:0-10000 GCA_034096865.1 Theodoxus fluviatilis | reverse complement strand
TGCTCTCCCTTCCCCACGGCCGCTGTGCTCCTTTGCAGTGTCTCCATTGCTCTCCCTTCCCCACGGCCGCTGTGCTCCTTTGCAGTGTCTCCATTGCTCTCCCTTCCCCACGGCCGCTGTGCTCCTTTGTCTCCATTGCTCTCCCTTCCCCACGGCTGCTGTGTTCCTTTGCAGTGTCTCCATTGCTCTCCCTTCCCCACGGCCGCTGTGCTCCTTTGCAGTGTCTCCATTGCTCTCCCTTCCCCACGGCCGCTGTGCTCCTTTGCAGTGTCTCCATTGCTCTCCCTTCCCCACGGCCGCTGTGCTCCTTTGCAGTGTCTCCATTGCTCTCCCTTCCCCACGGCCGCTGTGCTCCTTTGCAGTGTCTCCATTGCTCTCCCTTCCCCACGGCCGCTGTGCTCCTTTGCAGTGTCTCCATTGCTCTCCCTTCCCCACGGCCGCTGTGCTCCTTTGTCTCCATTGCTCTCCCTTCCCCACGGCCGCTGTGCTCCTTTGCAGTGTCTCCATTGCTCTCCCTTCCCCACGGCCGCTGTGCTCCTTTGCAGTGTCTCCATTGCTCTCCCTTCCCCACGGCCGCTGTGCTCCTTTGCAGTGTCTCCATTGCTCTCCCTTCCCCACGGCCGCTGTGCTCCTTTGCAGTGTCTCCATTGCTGTCCCTTCCCCACGGTCGCTGTGCTCCTTTGCAGTGTCTCCATTGCTCTCCCTTCCCCACGGTCGCTGTGCTCCTTTGCAGTGTCTCCATTGCTGTCCCTTCCCCACGGCCGCTGTGCTCCTTTGCAGTGTCTCCATTGCTCTCCCTTCCCCACGGCCGCTGTGCTCCTTTGTCTCCATTGCTCTCCCTTCCCCACGGCCGCTGTGCTCCTTTGTCTCCATTGCTGTCCCTTCCCCACGGCCGCTGTGCTCCTTTGCAGTGTCTCCATTGCTCTCCCTTCCCCACGGCCGCTGTGCTCCTTTGCAGTGTCTCCATTGCTCTCCCTTCCCCACGGCCGCTGTGCTCCTTTGTCTCCATTGCTCTCCCTTCCCCTGAAGCCCAGGTCCTCCTTCTGGCGCCAGATATCGAGCACGCAGGCCTGTATTGCATCAAGACTGGCCGCCATGTCTGTCTTCAAGCAAAAAGTCCACAATTCAATCAGGCATAAATCATCAATCAGTCATGATAATTGTAGTACTAATTTGAAGAATATTCGTTGCGTTTTGGAGGGTGATTTCATATTCTGAAAATCGGCAGAGGTATCTAATGAGTGAGTTTGAGAGGATCGACTATATTTGGGGAAATCTTTTCTCAGAGACAAATGCTTTTGATCATAGTCACGCCGTACACCACCACGACGATAACAACGACGACATAGACGAAGGCACATAAAAAGGAATATGTTTTACAAAAGAATACATGTCTATCACCCGTATCTGGAACTCAAACTGCTTTACACTCTATCTCTTGATAATTTTATTGTTTAACCAATCCTGCACTGGTGCATGACGACCAACACAGTGAGAGACAAACGTAACGCAAAAAGTCAGGCACCAGCACAAGCTCCAGTCTTTGGAAAGCATTCAAACAGACAGATAAACACACACACAAACAAACAAATATATATGTAAACACGAAAGAATTAACGAACAAACAAACCAACCAGCCAACAAATAAGGAACACGCTCCAATGGTTTTTAAATACAATGAAAGCCCTAGAAGCGGAATCGACAGTCAGCAACAGGGGTCGTTCTTACATTCAGATTGCGAGAAATGGCGTCTCTTTCTCCAAAACTAGGGCACGGCCATCGCGTGAGTGACCAGCCAGAGGACATTGAGGCAGACTGGTGGCGCGCACCGAAAGGACCAGGGGAGATACTGTCTCGCCAGTTTTCCTTTCTGTTCCAGTCCAGTGGCCACCCTTCAGGACGAGTTGCTGACGCTTATGTCACTCTGGTATGGCCGCGGGGAGAGAGAAGGAGTATACTGGTTAATCGGGCTTGCCCCTTGAAACAGTTCAAAGTGGGAGATTAGAACTGTTCCACTGACGTATTCTGCGCTGGGGTTGCATAGAGCACCCCACCCCCCATCCCCTATACCCTTCCCTCACCCACTATCCTCATCCCCAACCCCGACCACTCAACCTCCATTTCTTTTTACCATTTCGACTATTTTCTCTCATCCTATTTCTCCACGTCTTTTAATTCCTTCGGCGAACATCCTACCTCATTGTCAATCACTGCTCATTCCTACATGCACAAATCTCTCCTGAAAGCACACACACACACACACACACACAAACACACACACACACACATACATGGATATACACATACGCACGCACACAAAGCTGCTTGCACGCACGCACGGATAGAGGTATGCACATCACACACAATACAAACGCTTTTGCCCTAACTCCAGTTCCACCTCCCACACCCACCTCTGACATCCACCCACCTCTCTATTCAGCATTCCACATCACACCCCTTACTGTGCTTAACACATGCCAACAGACAGACAGATACACAAACACACATATACGAACGCACACACACACACACACACACACACACACACACACACACACACACACACATTCTCCACAATTAACATCACCTCATATCTACCCCACCCCCTCCAACCATTCACCCATTTCACCTCCATCCCCACCCCCGACCCTGCTCGTTGCAGGCCACAGACAGTGTGTCCAGTACTTGAGAGGACCAGGCATCCAGTAATTACAAGTCCTGCTCTGTCCTGTCTGAGAAAATCTGAGACGGCCAGGGATGGGCACGCCCCTCCCGCCCACTCTATTATCATTTGGACCCATCTCCAGCCAGAGGCAGCGAAGGATGCAAAACGGAGAGACGTCAGCGGTATGTGCTAATTGATGTGTAGCTCCTCTCTAAGAGCTTCTTTTGGACGCCGCCAAGAAAAACTGCACGATGGACTTTTCCGTGACTCCGCCTCCTGCACATGTATTGACCAATGGTTGAACGATTCGGTCCAAAAAGTGGGTCACAAGCACGTTTGAATGAGTGAAGAGTAACTCACGACCAGAGTTTCTTGGTTGCCCTCTCATTAGCTGGAATCCCTGTCTGCTGGACTTTAGGATCCTGCTCCAGTGGCTCAGCCAAGGGTGGCCTCAAGCAGCCACACATAAACTACCCGGAAGCATGGATAGAACTAGAAGATTCGATCATTTGGCCTATTGTTGTATCTACGTACTGATCTTCATTGCGTCCAGTACTCGCGTTCACGTGGAATGAGAAGTTTGATGACACTAGTTACACAACAACTTTGGGAGGAACCTGCTACGAAGATAACGAGTATGATTATAAGAAAAGAAGATGGACATATGGCAAAATAAATATGTGCGTGTCCGTTGATTTAACTTTGCTCATTTGATCTTTGGAAATCTCAAGTTGAGAAATACTTTATCGTAATTAAATGCAAATTAATGAAGTAAAGTAGGGTAATATAGGATAATGAATTGACCAGAACTCACACATCTTTGGCTTTGTCCTCTACCTGTACCCTCCTCCCCTTCCCAAGGCCTGTCCACAGCCCTGCACCAGATCTCTAGATACAAAGTCAGTGAAGGGGAACAGAGGTACGTGTACTGACAAGTCAGGACCGACAGACGAATGAACAGAAGAGCAGTAGAATTCGTTAACATAGAAAACATTGTCAGAGAAAACTAGTGGTGTGATTTTATATATCGACTCGTTACTTATATTCGGATGTCAAACGGCTTTACACTTTAGCCCCTGAACATTCAGTCATCACAGTGACAGACTTGTCAGCCTTACCCAGTCAGGAACCAGCACATTACCATACTTTGGGGAGCATTCCAACCCGTTGTAGGTTTATTGCCGTGCTGTGTTGCCACCATAAGCATCGGTGTTCAGTACCGTATGGATCTTAGAAATGCACATTTCATGCTAAACTTGAACTGCAGTTCCATGCCTGTCAGCACAAACGAGTCCACGAGGGGACGGTGAAGAGGCACTGGTGGGAGTGCAGTGGCAGTGAGCCAGTATCGGACAGTTTCCCCAGGAATGGAAATGCTCGAAATTCCCACCCTCCACCGTCCTACCTGTCACACTGTAGGAGTTCTTTCTATCAGATCCCGGAGGTGATTGGAACATTTTAGCGCCTTTACTATCACAGTAAACTGTGCAGAGGTCTAATATGCACTTCTAGAGAACAGTCGTTCTCGTAATCACTCTCTCCATCTGTACTCATATTTTGTCATGTATATATTAATAGGAGTGGAATTAGCATGTAAGGTATCTGACCATTCACCACAAAACCAGGTCAAACTCGTTTTTGATATTGAGAGTCTTTTCTGATTGATTTGCTAAAAGTTTTAATACTGTAGGATCAAATAATGGTGGAAGGTGTGTCCACCGGATGATGGGAGTGATGCCGGCGGCAATTTTGAGAACATTGTTTCTGAAGTGTTCCAGCACACTGGCTTAATGGCCGCGGCGAGACAAGAAAAGATTGAATTTCACGCATTTATTCGTATTTTTCAGACACGTTTTTCTAAGACATTAACATTTTGTTTCCCTGACGTACATTTCTGCAAAAACATGTAACTGACCCAAACTCACCCCCGACCAGATACTTTTGTGTGTAAGATCGAATCTCCTTGCACGTTGGGACTGGATTTGTGTCGGTCAGTCATAGAAGGAAAAGTGCATGTCAATAGTAAACACGGTATTGAGGAAGCTCCTTGTAGGATTTCTCCCCCTCCCCTCCCCCCCCCCCCCATTTTTCCTACATCACAGACGTTGAACCAACACTCACACAGTCACACAGAGAGGAGAAGGTGCATCATAAATGTTCACCTTATACATGTACATTCATACTCATTCACACACATTCAAGGCTACAACACATAGTAATGACACAGGGCAGCGGACGATGGGGAGTCGCATGACATTGATCATCCACATGTCTCCCGTCCCAGGGACCTAACCATGGCACTGCGCCTTGCACATAATCAAACGCCAAAGCTAGCTCTATTAAAGTTCATGTCTGCCGCTCAGGAAGGGAGTAATCGCGCTGGCTCCATCATCCTGCGCACGTAACCTGGAAGAACGTTCCATAAAATTTCTGGACGGTGAAACCTGCGGGCAACACAGCAGGGGGGTGAGGAAGATGTTGCGGGCAACACAGCAGGGGGGTGAGGAAGATGTTGCCGGCAGGTGACGATTACTCTGCCTGCCAGGGGGGTGAGGAAGATGTTGCCGGCAACACGAGGGGGGTGAGAAGGTTGTTGCCGGCACACAGCGGGGGTGAGGAAGATTTTGCCGTGCAACACACAGGGGGGTGAGTTAGAATATTGCGGGCAACACAGCAGGGGTGAGGAAGATGTTGCGGGCAACACAGCAGGGGGGTGAGGAAGGTGTTGCCGGCAACACAGCAGGGGGGTGAGGAAGATGTTGCCGGCAACACAGCAGGGGGGTGAGGAAGATGTTGCGGGCAACACAGCAGGGGGGTGAGGAAGGTGTTGCCGGCAGGTGACGATTACTCTGCCTGCCAAAAGGACAACAACGCCATGTTCACCTAGAACCTCTCGTCCCAGAAAAGGGCGGGGCAGAGGGTCGCTTTGAAGATTTCTATCAGAGCCCATACAAAGGAACTGCAATGCGGGAGCTGCGACTTGCTGCCGAAAGTGTCCATTTAGTCGTGGAATGAGAGACGCCAGACGCGGAGGGGCGAATGTGATGTCTGTAGTAAGGGTACGAATAACTGATATTTGACCACAGCGCTACATCCGGAGAAGATGGGCCGGGGAGTATCCATGTGTCAGCTCTGACAGCGCCAATGTGCGTTGTGAAGACTATGACGCCAGTTCTTAGCCTCTACAGTGACAAAGTTGCTTGGTGTTCATACCAAGATGAGAATAGTCTGGCAATATAGTGCCGCATTCTGGAGTGCTTGTGGATGCACCATGGAAATTAAAATGTCCAGTTGAGACATTTGGAGGGTTGATCGCTACAGGGGAATTACTATCAGAGGGAACGGGCAGTTTTCATGGACACAATGAGAGTAGCTTGCAGAAGTATCCAAAGCGGCAGAGGATTTTAAATTGAAAGTTAAGTCTAGAATGTTTGATAGTCTATTCTAATTATTGCTATTTGTATCTGCGTGTTAATCTATATGACTGGAAGGCTTGGTCTGCTTTTGCTAAAGTGACTTACTTTAACTTGTGTCTCTGGTGTCCTCGGCTCCCATCCATAACTTGTGTCTCTGGTGTCCTCGACTCCCATCTATAACTTGTGTGTTTGTATCGCTAATTCCACAAAGCATGATCGACCATTTAACATGTATTTGTAGCCATCAAGTATGTGTAATAATAATATTTTATTCAAAAGCACATACCTTCCCTTGACAGGCAAGCTCATGGCGTTTACAATCCAAAGAATCAACACTCATACAACCACTCAACACCACATTCCCACAAAAAAACTCACACACAACACACATAAACAAAAAACAAAAACTAAGATCCAATAGAACAAATAGAACAAACTATACAATATACACAGCACTTGCCGGCCAGGTCAAGTAAGGCGAAGCAGCTCAGCGGGAAAGGCGGATCGGAAGAGGTGGGTCTTTAGAGCACTTTTGAACTGGGGCAGAGTGTCAGAATGACGGACTGAGCGCGGGAGACTATTCCAGGTTACAGGTCCGATATAGGAGAAGGCACGCTGTCCTTGAGTTTTCTTATTACGGCGGGGGACCTTGAGCATTCTAGAGTCAGCAGCTGAGAGAAGAGATCTGGAGGGCGTGTAGACTGCAAGAATTTCTGTAAGAGCGTGTGGTGCGGTGTTGTCGATGGCCTTGAAGCACAAAAGTAGCAAGTTTATAATCTATCCTCTGAGAGATGTGGAGCCAGTGAAGTGTATGTAGGAGTGATGAGACATGGGTACGCTTGGGACATCGAAAAACTAGCCTAGCAGCACAATTCTGAACTTTCAGAAATGTGTCTGTTCACGCGCGTGTTTGTTTGAGCATGCGTGAGTATATATGCGCGCGCGTGTGCGTGGGAGTAGGCGTGCGACATTGTGTTTGAATTATTGTGTGAATAATTTGACTTTCTATCTAAAACTGAGTGGTCAGAAGGAATGGTTGAGAGAGAGAGAGAGAGAGAGAGAGAGAGAGAGAGAGATACAGACAGAGACATACAGAAAGAGACAGAGAGAGAGAGGGGGGAAGGGAGGGAGGGACATAGAGAGATAGAGAGAGGAAGAGAGATAGATATGGAACGATATACAGAGAAATATATAGAAATAGACAGATGGATGTAGAGGTCTATCATTTGAGAATTCAAAATCATTTTTCTTAATACAAGTGGTCTAAAGTTAAAAAAGAAGTTGGACACAATATCTATCAGTGAAGGCTGCATGAAAAATGTCACCATTGCCAGTACGCGTAGACATGTGTCCCCGGCAAGAGCATAAGTGTGGGAACGAGGCCGGAATGTCAACAAATGGAACATGCCATGGCTACATATCCCCAAACTGCATCAACCTTCATATCAATATAACATGACTTGATTTATCTACTTCCTTCCACAAGGGTTACATTTTCAGCATTTGCTTAACTTTAAGTGGACCGTTCTTTTTTATAACATATGTCCCCCCCACTCCTCTACTCACCTTCCCCGCTCTCGCCCATCTCTTCTCTCTCTAGTCTGCCTCGACTTCTATCTCTCTCAGTCTCTCCGATATATACTCGCTAGACAAGTTCTCTTCTTACTCTCTCTTATTCTCTCTCTGGCATTATCTCTCTCCATTCTCATCCTCTCCACTCTCGCGTCTCTCCATATCATCTCATCTCTCGTTCTCGCTACCTCTCTTCATTCTCTCTCTCTCTTTATTCCTCGTCGTCTCATTATCTCTCGTCATTCTCTCTCCTCATTCTCTCTCTCGCTCTCTCCATCTCTCTCATTCTCTTTCTCTCTCTCTCTCTCTCTCTCTCTCTCTCTCTCGTCACTCCATTTCTTGCTAGGCTATTCTCCACAGTGTGTGAAAGGCAGTACTTTCCTCGGGGTTCGTGTCATGCTCTCACTATATTCATGGTAAAGTCTGGAGATAGGCTGAACCTGAAAAACTACGGGGGCATTTCATTGCTGAGCAATATAAGTAAACTAATTGTATCCATGCTGACAAACCGCTTGCGATTTTGGGTGGAGGAAGAAAACAAATTCAGTTTCGAGCAAGCCGGTTCTCGAACAGACCATTCCACAATCGACCACGAAAAAGCGCATATATGTCGATCTGAAATCTCCGAAGTGTATGTGCTACAGTGAGCTGGGCAGGTATCCTTTGTTCATCACCACTATAATAAATACTGTGAGATACTGGTTTCGGCTTTGCAAAATGCCTGACAGTAGAATCGCTATGCAAGCCTACCTTATGCTAACCTGTTCCAACGTACCAGTAAAGTTGAACTGGGTGAAATGCATCAAAGGATATCATAGTTGGAAATAAAGGGGGGTAGGGAGGGAGGGAGGGGGAGGGGTAGAGAGAGGAAGCATGTATATGTATGACAATATAGAAAATAGCAGAATTTTTTGCCAGAAGATGATTGTGAAGGGCAACTTGAAACGAAGGGATGTACACTGATTTGTCGTAGTTGCTGTTGTTGTCGTTGTTGATGTTGTTGTTGAGAGGAAGTTTATCATGCAATTTAGCCGTTGTGTAAGTGATAGACTGTTGTTGTTTGTGTCCACGTGTCTCAGGCGATGCATTCGTCTCTGTCTTTCCTTTGTATTCTGATTCCACATTTGCCGACTCCAGTGATTCTCCTTCTCCTGTGGGTTTTTCCTTGCCCTTCATCTGCGTCGTAGACTATTTATTTAATACTGGCAACCACTTATTGTTACTTCGGATGACACAGCGTTTTACAGTAGTCTGCTTGGATGTGACTTATGTGAGACATGTATATGAAAGCTTTGAACACGCTCGTATAATCAATCCTGTTTTCTTCATCTGAATTGCATACCCTCACGCTCTCTGTTTAGTTTTTCAACTCCCGGACATCAATACGCCATACAAATTTAATGTTGTTCTTTACAGCATTCAAATTGATAGTCGAAGTACATTGCTGAAAACCCTTTTGTTTTCTGCGTGTGTGTTTTTATATGTGTGCTTCATGAAATCAAATGGGACCTGTGTTAAATCAAAACGAGTCTCTTTCTGTGTACAATACCAGTGAAATGTAACTTTGATTATGTTATGTTATTTCAATTTATAAAAAAAAACCTGATGGCATCTCATTGCTCTTTTGTCTCTGGAACAAACTTTCTACAATAGATCGCGCTCTCATAACTGTCATGATTTTGCGATAGAGATCTGTCTAAGGAAATGTTCTCATCTTGATTTGGGAGTGCGGGTTTGGGGCATTAGTCCGCTTCAAGTGGCGACACCTGTCCTTTGTGCATGGTGATGTTCACATTCGGGTCACTAAGGTTTCGTATCAGGCGGCTTTCACCCACGATCCAATGGGGCAAACAGCAAGTAAGGATGGAAAGGGTGTAGAGATGGAAGAGGTAGAGAACTGTGATTGATGCCAGGCGGGGAAAAGTTAAGCAGATGTGAGGGTGGGATAGGATAAAGCAGCTGAATTAAATGGAGCTTTTGGAAGGCAGAAGTTAGTCTTTCAGTGAAATCGTAACATGGAAGTTGGGTTTCTTTGCATTTGAGCGTTCGTGCACCCGCGTCTTTACGCGCGCGCGCGCGCGCGCGTGTGTGTGTGTGTGTGTGTCTGTCTGTCTGTCTGTCTGTCTGCCTCTCTCTCTCTCTCTCTTTCTCTCTCTCTGTCTATCGCTCTCTCTCTGTCTATCTCTCTCTCTATCTCTCTCCCCCCTCTCTCTGTCTATTTCTCTGTCTGTCTGTCTATTTCTCTGTCTGTCTGTCTATTTCTCTTTCTCTCTGTCTATCTCTCTCTGTCTGTCTATCTGTCTGTTTGTCTGTCTGTCTGTCTCTCTCCCCCTCTATGTGTGTGTGT
>JAWQFJ010008269.1:35000-39834 GCA_034096865.1 Theodoxus fluviatilis | reverse complement strand
GAAGGTGTGTGTAAATCTCGATAACCTTGCCGACAGTGAGTGTTGTCTAAAGTTTGGGGGCGTCGGCTCTCTATTGCGGATGGCCGCTATTGCGGGGGGCCGCTATTGTGGGATTTTATTTTTGTCAAAAGTTCTTAAGGCCATTTTGATTCTTTTGTCCTAAAACGCCTAAAAAACCATAAAATTGGTGTGACTTATTTTTGAAAAAACTTAGAAATTTTAAAGTTTTTTTTTCCAAAAAAATTTCCCCAACATTTCTTGATCGGGTTTTACCGATAGCGCTCAGCCTAGGCCGCACCCGCCACCCCGCCTGACTGACAGCCTGTCCGGGGAGTTTCACCTAAACCCGGGCGCGTTACTTTTTGTCACGTTTGTGTCCAACATCAGCGTCGGGCCCTGGAGTTAGGGTGTAGGGACCACCCGTTGAGAGTCAAACGTGGGATGGAGTTAGAATATAAAGCTTCACCCGTTAGTGATAAAAACTACGGCTACGGAACCTACCGGCAGATTCTGACCATTTTCACCCTCCTGAAACGCCTAAAAACCCATACAATTTTAGTTTTGGCGTTTTGGGACAAAAGAATCAAAAAGTTTTTTTTAAAAGTAACAAACATTTTAATTTTTTTAGGCGTTTTAGGACAAAAGAATCAAAATGGCCTTAAGAACTTTTGACAAAAAGAAATCCCGCAATAGCGGCCCTCCGCAATAGCTGCCCCTAACCATTTTGTGTGTTTTTTTCTTAATGTTCAGAATTTGCTTTTACAGCATTCACATCTCAAAAGGAAATACTGATAATTTGTTGTAAACTTTCTAGGCTAAGCTTAGCGTTCCAGACATCAAAGGTAAGTGTATACATATACATATAGACACATATACATATGTGTACATGTGTGTGTATACATATACATACATGTATGTGCGAGTGGACATAGGAGCTTGCGTAAGACTCGGACCCCTTGTACTCCCCAACACCCCAGTGCTCCAAACAGACGAATACAGCCTGTGGTGCGTTGCTTACGCACCTGGCAAGATCTTGCGAGGAATAGTCCGGTGTCAACATGTGTTGACATGATGAAAGCAGATGTTAAGGCAGTCAGATGTTAAGGCAGTCAGATGTAAAGGCAGTCAGATGTAAAGGCAGTCAGATGTTAAGGCAGTCAGATGTAAAGGCAGTCAGATGTAAAGGCAGTCAGATGTAAAGGCAGTCAGATGTTAAGGCAGTCAGATGTAAAGGCAGTCAGATGTAAAGGCAGTCAGATGTAAAGGCAGTCAGATGTTAAGGCAGTCAGATGTAAAGGCAGTCAGATGTTAAGGCAGTCAGATGTAAAGGCAGTCAGATGTACAGGCAGTCAGATGTAAAGGCAGTCAGATGTAAAGGCAGTCAGATGTTAAGGCAGTCAGATGTAAAGGCAGTCAGATGTTAAGGCAGTCAGATGTAAAGGCAGTCAGATGTACAGGCAGTCAGATGTAAAGGCAGTCAGATGTACAGGCAGTCAGATGTAAAGGCAGTCAGATGTTAAGGCAGTCAGATGTAAAGGCAGTCAGATGTACAGGCAGTCAGATGTAAAGGCAGTCAGATGTAAAGGCAGTCAGATGTAAAGGCAGTCAGATGTAAAGGCAGTCAGATGTACAGGCAGTCAGATGTAAAGGCAGTCAGATGTAAAGGCAGTCAGATGTTAAGGCAGTCAGATGTAAAGGCAGTCAGATGTAAAGGCAGTCAGATGTACAGGCAGTCAGATGTAAAGGCAGTCAGATGTACAGGCAGTCAGATGTAAAGGCAGTCAGATGTTAAGGCAGTCAGATGTAAAGGCAGTCAGATGTACAGGCAATCAGATGTAAAGGCAGTCAGATGTAAAGGCAGTCAGATGTAAAGGCAGTCAGATGTAAAGGCAGTCAGATGTAAAGGCAGTCAGATGTAAAGGCAGTCAGATGTACAGGCAGTCAGATGTAAAGGCAGTCAGATGTACAGGCAGTCAGATGTAAAGGCAGTCAGATGTACAGGCAGTCAGATGTTAAGGCAGTCAGATGTAAAGGCAGTCAGATGTAAAGGCAGTCAGATGTAAAGGCAGTCAGATGTAAAGGCAGTCAGATGTAAAGGCAGTTAGATGTAAAGGCAGTCAGATGTTAAGGCAGTCAGATGTAAAGGCAGTCAGATGTTAAGGCAGTCAGATGTTAAGGCAGTCGGATGTTAAGGCAGTCAGATGTAAAGGCAGTCAGATGTTAAGGCAGTCAGATGTAAAGGCTGTCAGATGTACAGGCAGTCAGATGTAAAGGCTGTCAGATGTAAAGGCAGTCAGATGTAAAGGCAGTCAGATGTAAAGGCAGTCAGATGTAAAGGCAGTCAGATGTACAGGCAGTCAGATTTAAAGGCAGTCAGATGTTTGACACATGCTGACGCAGGCCTATTGCCAGCTGGGCAGGTTAAGCAACGCATAACTATACTTAGAGGTAGACGCGGATGGAGTGGGAGAGAGACTTTTCCTGCGATGTTACCTCTTTTAGCTATGACGTAATTTGACGTCTTTTGCGCTGGGTGCAGTTACCGGGGTACGGGCTTGAGACGTTCCTACCTCACCTCACCTGATGACGGAAAGTGCGCTTCATAGAGAAGAGCGATTCGTATCGATAGAAACTCGACTCCATTCATTCTCGATATCAAAACTTTGTTTTCCTATGGTCCATACGGAATTGTTTCGCAAATCATCCGTTTATCATGCTACACAGATATGGAAATCTCTACCCATTTTGGTCAAAGATTCGTCAAATCTTCAGTCATTTAAAAGACATTCAAAACTCTACATCACAAACAATGATGAGGGTGAGGGTGGGGGTATAGGGGGTGAGAGGAAACATGATGGAATGAAAGATTGAGAGAGAATGGGAGAGCGAGCGAGCGAGCGAGCGAGCGAGAGAGAGAGAGAGAGAGAGAGAGAGAGAGAGAGAGAGAGAAGGGGAGGGAGGGGGAGCAAGGGAGCGAGAGAGAGAGAGAGAGAGAGAGAGAGAGAGAGAGAGAGAGAGAAAGAGGGAGAGAGAGAGAGGGAGAGAGAGAATGAGGGAGAGAGTGAGAGAGAGAGAGAGAGAGAGAAAGGGAGGGAGAGAGAGGCATATGGAGAGAGAGAGAGAGAGAGAGAGAGAGAGGGAGGGAGGGAGGAAGGGAGGGAGGAAGAGAGAGAGAGAGAGAGAGAGAGAATGAGGGAGAGAGTGAGAGAGAGAGAGAGGAGGGGGGAAGGGAGAGCGAGCAAGAGAGAGAGAGAGAGAGAGAGAGAGAGAGCGAGCAAGAGAGAGAGTGAGCGAGCAAGAGAGAGAGAAAGAGAGAGAGAGAGAGAGAGGGAGAGAGGGAGAGAGAGAAAGAGGGAGAGATAGAGAGGGAGAGAGAGAATGAGGGAGAGAGTGAGAGAGAGAGAGATAAAGGGAGGGAGAGAGAGGCATATGGAGAGAGAGAGAGAGAGAGAGAGAGAGGGAGGGAGGGAGGGAGTGAGGGAGAGAGAGAGAGAGAGAGAGAGAGAGAGAGAGAGAGAGAGAGAGAGGCAAGAGAGAGAGAGAGAGAGAGAGAGCAAGAGAGAGTGAGCGAGCAAGAGAGAGAGAGAAAGAGAGAGAGAGAGAGAGGGAGAGAGGGAGAGAGAAAGGGAGGGAGAGGGAGGGAGAGAAAGAGAGAGGGAGAGGGAGGGAGGGAGAGAGATAGAGAAAGAGAGAGAGAGAGAGAGAGAGAGAGAGAGAGAGAGAGAGAGAGAGAGAGACTGTTATTGTTTCAGGCCATCGGCCCATAACAAGGAGTCATCCATCAATTGTACAATTCGTTATGATATAACATGAATCAATAAGTTTCTTCGATTACAGTTTCCAAATCGATTTTTACCACTATCTCAAAGGCGACTGCAGTTGGTTACGGAGAGGTTGACAACAAATCGTTTTGTCTCTGCAGCGCATAGTAGATGTACATTGCTGCTTGTCGAGTTTTTTTAGTTTGCATACCATCGATCAAGTAACAGTAGCCTATTCTTTTTGCTCGTTGCACATACTCGTCGAGATATTTTGTCCTTAGGTCCTGGAATTTATGACGGTACAGTAAAAAGTGTTCTTCATTTTCACGTGCATTTTTGCAAAATGGACAGCATAATTCATATACCATACAAATCGATAACCCAATTCGCACAGTCGTCTTTCAATCAATCTTGTCCAGTTTAATTCAGGTGGCACTAACATATTTGTGAGCATGAGGTAAGCCTGCTTTGGGAGCCTGTTATCAGGTAATTTGGTGAGTCTTAACCAATACTTGATCGTTTTAATAGTGGAGTTAACAAAAAGTGGGTACCTTCCCAGTTCACCATACACCATACAGTTTGGTGTTCTGCAGTCAAGATAATCTCTTGCATGCAAAGAGGTGTGTTTTTCAACATTGTCTTGTCTCAGCAGAGCCCATACTTTTGAGGCATACAGTAGCGCAGGTAACACTTGTGCATCAAACATACGAAAGTATATCGACTAATTCATGGTACGAAGCTTCCACATGGCCTTTAACAGATGGGCTATCTTCTTTTTTGAACTGATACTCTGATCATTCAGAGCCACCGTGACTGATAGTCTGGTAGTAAAAACATAGCCGAGATATTTGTATTTGTTGACAACATCTAACTCTGTATTTCCAAGGAACCATTTCTCCCCTCGTCCAAGACCGCCACTACGGCGAAACATCATTACTTTTGTTTTCCTTCTGTTTATGAGCAAGCCATACCTCTCGATATTTGAGCCAAGTTATCAATTTGGCACTGTAACCCTACAGGTGTAGTTGACAGTAAAACTACGTCATCAGCAAAGATGAGGAAAAACAACTCAG
>JAWQFJ010008269.1:25000-27500 GCA_034096865.1 Theodoxus fluviatilis | reverse complement strand
AGTGGTAGTAGTAGTAGTGCTAGCAATGGTAATAGTGGCGGTAGCAGTACTAGCAATGGTAATAGTGATAGTAGTAGTAGTGCTAGCAATGGTAATAATGGTAGCAGTAGTAGTAGTACTAGCAATGTAATAGTGGTAGTAGTAGTAGTACTAGCAATGGTAATAGTGGTAGTAGTAGTAGTAGTACTAGCAATGGTAATAGTGGTAGTAGTAGTACTAGCAATGGTAATAGTGGTAGTAGTAGTACTAGCAATGGTAATAGTGGTAGTAGTAGTAGCAGTACTAGCAATAGTAATAGTGGCGGTAGCAGTACTAGCAATGGTAATAGTGATAGTAGTAGTAGTGCTAGCAATGGTAATAATGGTAGCAGTAGTAGTAGTACTAGCAATGTAATAGTGGTAGTAGTA
This sequence comes from Theodoxus fluviatilis, assembly GCA_034096865.1. Taxonomy (NCBI): domain Eukaryota; kingdom Metazoa; phylum Mollusca; class Gastropoda; order Cycloneritida; family Neritidae; genus Theodoxus; species Theodoxus fluviatilis. Next base: position 27,093 of record JAWQFJ010008269.1, on the reverse strand, counting down.
GTAGTACTAGCAATGGTAATAGTGGTAGTAGTAGTAGTAGTACTAGCAATGGTAATAGTGGTAGTAGTAGTAGTAGTGCTAGCAATGGTAATAGTGGTAGTAGTAGTACTAGCAATGGTAATAGTGGTAGTAGTAGTACTAGCAATGGTAATAGTGGCGGTAGCAGTACTAGCAATGGTAATAGTGGTAGTAGTAGTAGTAGTGCTAGCAATGGTAATAGTGGTAGTAGTAGTAGTACTAGCAATGGTAATAGTGGTAGTAGTAGTAGTAGTGCTAGCAATGGTAATAGTGGTAGTAGTAGTAGTGCTAGCAATGGTAATAGTGGTAGTAGTAGTAGTACTAGCAATGGTAATAGTGGTAGTAGTAGTAGTAGTGCTAGCAATGGTAATAGTGGTAGTAGTAGTAGTAGTACTAGCAATGGTAATAGTGGTAGCAGTAGTAGTAGTACTAGCAATGGTAATAGTGGTAGTAGTAGTACTAGCAATGGTAATAGTGGTAGTAGTAGTACTAGCAATGGTAATAGTGGCGGTAGCAGTACTAGCAATGGTAATAGTGGTAGTAGTAGTAGTAATGCTAGCAATGGTAATAGTGGTAGTAGTAGTAGCAGTACTAGCAATAGTAATAGTGGCGGTAGCAGTACTAGCAATGGTAATAGTGATAGTAGTAGTAGTGCTAGCAATGGTAATAATGGTAGCAGTAGTAGTAGTACTAGCAATGTAATAGTGGTAGTAGTAGTACTAGCAATGGTAATAGTGGTAGTAGTAGTAGTACTAGCAATGGTAATAGTGGTAGTAGTAGTAGTACTAGCAATGGTAATAGTGGTAGTAGTAGTAGTACTAGCAATGGTAATAGTGGTAGTAGTAGTACTAGCAATGGTAATAGTGGTAGTAGTAGTACTAGCAATGGTAATAGTGGTAGTAGTAGTAGTAGTAGTAGTACTAGCAATGGTAATAGTGGTAGTAGTAGTAGTACTAGCAATGGTAGTAGTAGTAGTAGTAGTACTAGCAATGGTAATAGTGGTAGTAGTAGTACTAGCAATGGTAATAGTGGTAGTAGTAGTAGTAGTAGTAGTACTAGCAATGGTAATAGTGGTAGTAGTAGTACTAGCAATGGTAATAGTGGTAGTAGTAGTACTAGCAATGGTAATAGTGGTAGTAGTAGTACTAGCATTGGTAATAGTGGTAGTAGTAGTACTAGCAATGGTAATAGTGGTAGTAGTAGTACTAGCAATGGTAATAGTGGTAGTAGTAGTACTAGCAATGGTAATAGTGGTAGTAGTAGTACTAGCAATGGTAATAGTGGTAGTAGTAGTACTAGCAATGGTAATAGTGGCGGTAGCAGTACTAGCAATGGTAATAGTGGTAGTAGTAGTACTAGCAATGGTAATAGTGGCGGTAGCAGTACTAGCAATGGTAATAGTGGCGGTAGCAGTACTAGCAATGGTAATAGTGGTAGTAGTAGTAGTGCTAGCAATGGTAATAGTGGTAGTAGTAGTACTAGCAATGGTAATAGTGGTAGTAGTAGTAGTAGTAGTAGTACTAGCAATGGTAATAGTGGTAGTAGTAGTAGTAGTAGTAGTAGTACTAGCAATGGTAATAGTGGTAGTAGTAGTACTAGCAATGGTAATAGTGGTAGTAGTAGTAGTAGCAATGGTAATAGTGGTAGTAGTAGTAGTAGTAGTAGTACTAGCAATGGTAATAGTGGTAGTAGTAGTAGTACTAGCAATGGTAATAGTGGTAGTAGTAGTACTAGCAATGGTAATAGTGGTAGAAGTAGTAGTAGTAGTACTAGCAATGGTAATAGTGGTAGTAGTAGTAGTACTAGCAATGGTAATAGTGGTAGTAGTAGTACTAGCAATGGTAATAGTGGTAGTAGTAGTACTAGCAATGGTAATAGTGGTAGTAGTAGTAGTACTAGCAATGGTAATAGTGGTAGTAGTAGTACTAGCAATGGTAATAGTGGTAGTAGTAGTAGTGCTAGCAATGGTAATAGTTGTAGTAACAGTACTAGCAATGGTAATAGTGGCGGTAGCAGTACTAGCAATGGTAATAGTGGTAGTAGTAGTAGTAGTACTAGCAATGGTAATAGTGGTA
>JAWQFJ010008269.1:5000-7500 GCA_034096865.1 Theodoxus fluviatilis | reverse complement strand
AATCTGGGTACGCCATCACGGGGTTTGAAGTCAGACAGTCGATGAGATCGTTGAGTGCCATAGTGTGCTCCTCCGTCCACATGATCGGCGACCGCGGCGCTACCTGTCCGTTCTTCTTCCTGCTGGCTTGTTTACCCTTCGTCTCAAGAAGCTGAAAGAGGATTCTTGCCGTTCGTGAAAAGTCTTGGATATACTTCCTGAAGTAGCCCAGGAATCCCAGCAGGCGTCTGAAGTCTTGGATATACTTCCTGAAGTAGCCCAGGAATCCCAGCAGGCGTCTGAAGTCTTGGATATACTTCCTGAAGTAGCCCAGGAATCCCAGCAGGCGTCTGACATCGCCGATCGTCTTGGGACGCTGTTTCCTCAGAGCCTCAACTCCTCCCTGTCAGACGCATCCATCTTGTAGCCCTCGGCGGATACCACGTGCCCCAAGAACTTGACCTCATGACGGAATAGTCGGCACTTCGATAGCTTCAGTTTGAGTCCTTTAGCTCTCAACAGCTGCAGTACCTTTCTCAAATGTTTGAGGTGTTCTTCGAATGCGGCTGTAAACCAGTGCGTCGTCCATGTATGGGATGCAGCACTCGTAACGGACCTCTCTCAACGTCTCCTCCATGAAGCGTTGATACGCGTTGACGTCGACCAGACCCAGACCATGGACTCTTGCAGATAGCCGCTTATGCTATCCATTTCCGATCTAATAGTCATTCCTTAAGTGGACTACAGATTTAAAGGAGGGTAGGGTGTAATACAGTAAGAAACATGAACTCTAGTTACAGAGGTTTGTACGTGCGCAGAGCTCGAGCTGTGGTCATGCATGAGCATTACTCCCTATTCACATGGCTGGAAATGATATTGATAGCATCAGTTTTGACGAATTGCTAAAACTGATTGGATGTGTTTTGTGTCTGCCAAGTAATTATCTATATTTTATCATTTGTATGAGGGAAAATGGAAGAATTTATAACGGAAGAATAGTAACGCAAAATAAGTATTGTATTATTCTTATAGTATTATTATTATTATTATTATTATTATTATTATTATTATTATTATTATTATTATTATTATTATTATTATTATTATTATTATTATTAATGTAGTAAACTTGTTGTTGATGATATGTGTATCGGAACGTCGATGAGTTATGATGAAAGAACACTGAATGCATGAAAGAACTTGTCAATCTTGTCGTTTATGATTTGTGTATCGGAATCTCGATGATTTATGATGAAATAACTTGGCAATCGTATAAATGTGTTTTGGAATAAAATAGTTTTGACGAATTGCTAAACCTGATTGGACGTGTTTTGTGTCTGCCAGACGCACCCTCTCTGACTGTCAATGGGTTACACACACACACACACGCGCGCGCGCGCGCACGCACACACAAAGTCACACACACACACAGTCACACACACACACACAGACAGTCACACACACAGTCACACACACACACAGACAGTCACACACACACACACATAGTCACACACACACATACAAAGTCACACACACACAGAGTCACACACACAGAGTCACACACACAGAGTCACACACACGGCCAGACACACAGAGTCACACACACACACAGTGACACACACACAGTCACACACACAGTGACACACACACAGTCACACACAGTGTCACACACACAGTGTCACACACACAATGTCACACACAGTGTCACACACACAGAGTCACACAGAGTCTCTCATACACACACGCAGACACACAGTTACACACACACACAGAGTCACACACACACACAGAGTCACACACAGAGTCACACACAAAGTCACTCACAGAGTCACACACGGTCACATACAGAGTCACACACATAGTCACACACAGAGTCACACACATAGTCACACACAGAGTCACACACACAGACACACAGAGTCACACACACAGAGTCACACACACAGTAACACACACAGAGTCACACACACAGAGTCACACACACATAAAACACACACACACAGAGTCACACACACATACACACCGAGTCACACACACACAGAGTCACACACACACAGAGTCACACACACACAGTCACACACACACAGTCACACACACACTCACACACACAGAGTCACATACACACACAGTGTCACACACACAAACATACACAAAGTCTCACACAGTAACACACACACACAGTCACACAGTCTCACACACAGAGTCACACACAGTCACACACACAGAGTCACACACAACACAGTCACACACAGAGCCACACACACAGAGTCACACACACACACAGAGTCACACACACAGTCACACACACAGAGTCAAACACACACAGTCACACACACACACAGAGTCACACAACACATACAGAGTCACACACACAGAGTCACACACACATAGTCTCACACACACACAGAGTCACACACACACACACACAGTGACACACACACAGAGTCACACACACAGAGTCACACACACAGAGTCACATACACACACAGAGTCACACACACAGTCACACACACAGAGAGTC
>JAWQFJ010008267.1:32500-47500 GCA_034096865.1 Theodoxus fluviatilis | reverse complement strand
GGAAAAAGACGTGTCAACACAGCTTGGAGATGTATCTGATAGTCTGATGTTATGCTGATGTATGATGATGATGACGTATAGAAACACACGAAGCGACAGACTGTCCATATGCTGTGTCTTAGAAGTTTCAGGTCGAAGCCACTTGATGACCTTAAGATTTGACGCGTATGTTGCGATGGTGATGATTTTTTGGATGATGAGTGGATGTGATGGATGAGATGGATAGATGGGTGGACGACGGTTCGTACGAGACGGGTCGAGGAAGCTGTAAGAACAGTATGCAGAGTGTCACACTCTGTGTATCGATACATACGCTGGATCTAGTTTTCGTGTTGACTTATTGGGATCGATGACGATCTCGGACGTGATGGTGTGTGTTTGTGAGAGATGATGTAGTTGGTTGTGGTGGTGGTGGTCGGTGGTGGGGTCTGTGGTGTGTCATTGTTGTTCGCGACCGGGGTGAGGTGATGAGATGTAGATGATGAGATGTGATTGAGGTGGTGCGTGGTGGTGGTGGTGGTTGTGCGGTGGTGGTGGTGTTTGCGTGCCCTGGTGGTGGTGGTCTCTGTGGTGGTCTTGAGTTTGAGATGTATGAGATGTATTGTGTACCGCGGATGATACTGACTACGATTCCGGAACCGACGTGTCACATCACGTATGTGATGTCTTGTGTCAGCCTGTCGATGTGTGAAACACTGTTGTGCCGGGATGCTGGGCTGCGCTTATTTAGAGTCACGAAGCGTAGTGGTCGTCACCATAAAAACGTCCAACGGGACCTGAGGCTTACTTCCATATGGGAAGATAATATCTCACACACACATTCCGCCTGCGGTGCCCTAGCCTTCTACCCTGCTTCTATTTTCCTGTACTCTCTGTGTGTGTATCTCTTTATCGTCATTCTGTTTCGTCTTCATTTGGTTCTTTGTTGTTATGTTTTTTCCCGCCGGGGACGACTACCACTTCTTCATCCTACATGCTGTCCACTACCCAAATTACCTAATACTTTTCGTATCCACCTTATTACCACGTCACTACGATATCCATTGACTATCATAAAACTGTTTCACCTCCTGCTGGGGTACGGTGGCGACGACACACGACCCACCTTTCACACACACTGCGCATCCCACTCCCACTACACAAAACTCTCCCACACACGCAACTCCACACGTCTGCCACTGGATTCACACTTATTTTTTCCAACCTCCCCCACCCTACCACAACCTACCCATGACTCCCCCGAGTCACCCCCCGACCTCCCCACCCCCCATAGATGGCCCCACACGCCCTTTTCCGCCACCTCCTCCCTGACCACGCTTCGTTTTTCTACCCCATCCACATCATTCTATCCCCATCCCTTCCCCTGTGCACGTGCTGTCCTCGTCGTACCTTCCCACCCACACACGCTCCCCTCTCGTCCGCTTCTTACTTAACATTTATACATTCACAGCTATCTCACCGCTCGATGCACTTATATCAGTCGTCACGCCCCCACTGTTTCCTCCCATTTCATTCCGTCTTCTACGCGTTCCCGTCGCTATACGCCCTCCACTGTGGCTTAATTGTTTTAGGCTTTCCTTGGCCTTCCGCGTGCTCCCTTCTCTTCTATGCCGGATTCCTTGTGCTGTCCTTTTAGTGAGATGCATTCGTGTCGTAACTCTTGGACGCACCGTATGATCTCTGTTACTGTTCAATTTGCTTCTCCCCCCACTCCTACCCTCCCCTCCGTGTGTCTACACACCATTCACCTTGTACATGTGTCTCCTTGGTTTACCATTCATCCACACCCTCTTTGGTCGGGCCGTCCAGTGTGTACCCCGGATGATCCCACCACCCCGTACGCTCTGAGCGCACGGGCACACACGTACGGTGAGAAAGATGGAGCTTCAGGAGACAGTGGACTTTCGGAAGGTCACATCCGTGGCGCGCACAAAATGATTACGAGGGCACCATGAGGGTGCGGGAATTGGAGTGAGAGAACGTGAGGGAAATGACAGAGGGAGATGGAGCGAGATGATAGAGAGAAGACAACGAACAGTACGGAAGCGCTGAGCATAGCGGCACAACAAAGGGGGAGAAAAATGGTGGGCTGTAGGCTTTTGAGTGGGGTGTGGAATGGTAAAAGGATTGGATAAGTTGGGTCAGGGAGTTAGCCTGGGGCGGGGGGGGGGGGGGGGGGGGGGGGGGGGCTGGTGGTGAAGGAGAATGAGGGTGTCGGGAAGGACTTGGAAGGTTGGGGGTGGGGGGGTGGGGGTGGGGGACAGGAGGAAAACGGAGGTGATGGAAGAACTCCGGGATCACAGGTGACCAGGGAACAATCCCAGAAGCCCGCGGGGTCAAGGGACGTAACTTGTCCTCCGTTACGTCAGCTGACGGCGGGCGGCGCCACCGAGGGCCGCTTCTCGTTCAAAGCTCGCGAGACGTGCGTGACTTTGCAAGTCTCTCCTGCTCTGACCAAAGAGGAAGAGTGCGTCGGTGCAAGCATAAAGGGAAACAGGCAATGGATGTAAGGAGAGAGAGGGGCCTGGGGGAGGGGAGGGAGGTGAGAGTGTGGATGAGGGGTGTGGACGCCAGTGTGGGAAAATGTGCGAAACCTGCCGTGTGATACACAAGTCACACACACACGCGCGCGCACACACACACACACACACAGAGAGAGAGAGAGAGAGAGAGAGAGAGAGAGAGAGAGAGAGAGACAGACAGACAGACAGACAGACAGACAGACAGACAGAGAGACAGAGAGAGACAGACAGAGAAGGATATCTTTCCTATTTTAATTGCTCACGTCATCGCCCCATTGCAAGTACTGTACAATGTTAAACTTGGCAAATGTTTGCTCTCATTGCCTTATAAAGCACAATGTAAGAATAAGCTATCTTTTCAAAACTCAAGATCATAATCATGGTAATATAATGGCACAATTCATCGATGACCATACATCTTTCTTTTGCAGGTTGAATTTACATGAAATATCGACAGTTATATATCACCATGTTTATTTTTCAGACAATACATCATGGATTATAGGAAAATGCATTCTTTAGTACAAGAAAACCACAAACTACATTTAGAACATAAGCAACAAGAATTCTAACACCAATGAAGGAATTGTGGCATTTGAAACCGTACCATATAATTATCTCCAAAAATGGACCCGCTATGTCCGATTGTCAGATCGTAATATGAACTGATGCAAATTAGAGGATCATTCCAAAATTACCAGTAGTTTTTTTCTTTATTTGGAAGCATAAAAACTAATATGGCGACGGCTTTTGTCTTCCTATAGTCTCTACCGTTTATGCAGTATTAGTACCATTTTGCCAGAGAGAGAGAGAGAGAGAGAGAGAGAGAGAGAGAGGGGGAGAGAGAGACGGCAGAGACAGAGACAGAGACAGAGACAGAGAGTGAGAAAGGGAGAGAGAAAGAGGGAGAAAGAGAGAGAGGCAGAGAAAGAAAGAGAGAGAGACAGACAGAGAGGCAGAGAGACAGACACAGAGAGAGACAGAGAGAAAGAGAGAGAAAGAGAGAGAGAGAAAGAGAAAGAGAGAGAGAAAGAGAGACAGAGAGAGAAGCAGAGAGAAAGAGAGAGAGAAAGAGAAAGAGAGAAAGAGAAAGAGAGACAGAATTAGATTCATCAACTTACATTGAATCATAATGTAATAATAACATAGAAGTGCAGGACATGTAAAAATGCATTCTATTCAGTGTGTCATTGCGCATATCTCTCAGTGCAAAAGACGGAATTAAAGATTATGACAAAAATTGACACGATGTTATTGATTCAAAACTGATCATTCAGATCATGAAAGAGAGTCGCTACAATGATTCGTATAATATGATTTCCATTAAGATTTGCAAAGCAACATTAGATTGGGGGGGGGGGGGGTTGAAAACTGCTTTGTTTATGTGGGGTACCGATGGGCACCCAATCAAGCAACGTGACACAGAAAAGACACAAGCGGTATAAAGAGTGTTGCCAAAAAAAGAAACACCCCAAAAGTACAGTAGGGTGAAGGAAGGAGGGTGGGTGGGTGGGAATGGAAGGGAATGGAAGGGGGTCGAGGATAGGGGGCTGGATACCTGCAGATGAAAGTTTGGGGAAAGGAGGGAGTGTACAGGAGGTGGGGAAGGGTTAGATGAGTCGAGGGGGGGGGGGTGTGTTAAAGGAGAGGGGACGAAGTGGAGGAGAGGGGGGGGGGGTTGAGAGGGGTTGGCTTGTTCCCAGAGGGTCGGAATGCCCATTACACTGGAGAAGTCGGAGCCAAAAACACTGGGGACGTACGCAGGTGTAGAACAATGCATCAGGGGAAGTTTATCGCGACAGAGTTATCTCCCCTGTGCCCGCCTTATCCGGGGACTTCTGGACCGGGAGTGGTGGCCTGGAGGATGTCATTCCGCCTTTTACTACCAACCCAGTCACGTGACCACTCCGAGAATCCAGCTCTCCTTCTGTCAGCATGCCAGAAAACAGAGCGGATCTGCCGGTGCCGTCTACGAATTTGATCCATCTGACATTATTCAGGGATTCTGTGTTTACGCAGTTTTTCGCTTTGGTAATAGCTTGTGCACGAACAATGGGCCATAAATCAGTGGGAAAAGAACTGCTTGTTGTTTTTTTGAAACAGTTCTCCAGCCTGAGAAACGATTTTGGGTGGAGGGGACAGTTGGCATCTCGAAAAATGTTTCCCGCTATGGCAATGGTTGGAACGGGTGCCTCTTCGTAGAAAAGGTGGAGCAAAGTTGAAGTAGTTTGTTCACATCCATGTTTAGGTGGGAATTGGAGCATGCTGTGGTTGCAGTTTTTTTAAATAAACGAATGAAGTGACTCTTCATGGTGATGTGAACATGGTGAAAATAATTTTAGAATGCTGCAGCAGGGCAGCGAATGGCAAGGACAGGTATCAAAGTGTACAACGGTTTGAGTACCAAACATGGGGGGAAAGGCGTTACATAGAAGCACACTTGTACCTTTTTACCTTCAACTTCGACTAAATTAAGCCTAATTCTCCACATTATCAAAGGTAATATGGACATATTTTTGTGACGATTTTAAAGAAATCCTTTTGTTTATTTTAAAAAAATTCCAGTGAAAAAGACGAAGGGTCCGTCGGCATGGATAACCTTATCCATTTTTTCTCTCTCGGTCTACGTCACTCTTTGTGAGTTAAAAGACCACGTTTGAGAGAGAAAACGTTCATTTCTGTCAATTCTATTTACAAGTATTGCTGTGGCAGAAATATGAGTTTAATGACATGTGAGAATATGAAACAGTCGTAACTTTCACACTGCACCTTTGAGGGGCATTATGTGTCTATTTTTTAAATAAAGGAGGGATCATTTTAAATGAGTAGTACTTACACGTACTATTATAAAGACTAATCTAATTTATGCTAAATCGACTGGAATTCTTTGAACATGCAACTCGCACATGCATGCATATATGCTAAAACACTCACATGTTCTCATGCACACACATTCTCATACATATATGCACTCATATGCATACATAGGATCACTTACATTCTCACACTACCATCAGCACACACACATACACGCATTCATACACGCAGGCAAGGGCACGGGGCATGCACGCACGAACTTATATACATGCACACGCAGTGGCACACATTGACACACAGACACAACACAAACGCTTGCACATACACGCACGCACACTCTCTCTCTCTCTCTCTCTCTCTCTCTCTCACACACACACACACACACACACACACACACACACACACACACGCAAACACACCCACCCACAGACATACACACACACACAAACACAAACACACAGACACATACACATACACACATACACGCACACACACAAACACACAGACACATATACACATACACACATACACACACAGACACACAAAGACAATACACACATACACACATACACAGACACACACACACACACACACACACACACATACACACACAGACACAGACACACACAGACACACACACACACACACACACATACACACACACACACACACACACACACACACACACACACACACAGACACAGACACACACACACACACACACACACACACATCTGCTCAGATCAGCCCAATCTTTCCTCTCTATGCCCCCTCAAACCTCCCCCCCCCTCCTCTCCTCTTCTACCCCCCATTTCTCCCCCCCCCCCCGTTCTACCCCTCACCCTCACCTGTGCTACCTTTGTCCACCCACTCTTTCCTCTTCTCCACCCACTTTATTCTCAAACCTCCTTCCACCTCTCTACGAGGGACTCCACCCGGGAAGGGAGCTAACCCTGGACACGACTGGAGGACAGGCAAGATGGATGGACTGTCAGACGAAAACTGCCTCAAGTGACCGGAGAGCTCCTACCACACACGACACCGACGCTTCCGCTTGTGTACTTGGAGTTGCTTCCCTTCGCCACTCCGTCAAGCTGTCAAGGCGCCGAGTAGATCGGGGTAGATCTTTCAGGGTGTGTGCACCCAGGGTACAGCCCACCCAACCTGTAGCTGGCTTCCTGTTGAAGAGTGTCACCTGGGTGGTGGGCATCTACCCGTTTAAAACCGATGGACTGCTCCTTCTTTCGTAGCTCGCGTTTGTGGTCTACGGGAAAGATGTGCGCGAAAAAGGAATGCTAACTCCTTCCTCCTTAATTAGTTTTAAAGTGTGCGTCAATCCACAACACCTGGGTTGCTTTCAGCGGGGCAAAAACCAACTCAAGGCGTTTAGACTAATGGAGCGGGCTCTAATGTGTTTGCATGTGGACCTGATGTGTTGTCATGTGGCTCAAAACACCACCAAACTTGTGCCACCACCGCCATTGAGACTACCACTTCTACCACCACCACCACCACCAGCATCACCACCACCACCACCACCACCACCACCACCGCCACTGCTGCCACCACCACCACCACCCACCCCCCACCCCCCACCGCCACCGCCACCGCCGCCATCGCAACCGCCACCGCCGCCACAGCCACCACCACCACCACCGCCGACGCAGCCACCACCACCGACGACACTGCTGCCATCACCACCACCAGCACCAACACCGCCACTGCCGCCACCACCACCGCCGCCACTGCCGCCACCACCACCACCACTACCCACCCCCCACCCCCCACCGCCACCGCCACCGCCGCCATCGCAACCGCCACCGCCGCCACAACCTCCACCACCACTACCACCACCACCACCACCACCCCCCACCCCCCACCGCCACCGCCACCGCCGCCATCGCAACCGCCACCGCCGCCACAACCTCCACCACCACCACCACCACCACCACCCACCCCCCCCCCCCCACCGCCACCGCCACCGCAACCGCCACCGCCGCCACAACCTCCACCACCACCACCACCACCACCACCACCACTGCCGCCACCACCACCGCCACTGCCGCCACCACCACCACCACCACAACCTCCACCACCACTACCACCACAACCTCCACCACCACCACCACCACAACCTCCACCACCACCACCACCACCACCACCACCACCCCCACCACCGCCACTGCCGCCACCACCACCGCCACTGCCGCCACCACCACCACCACCACAACCTTCACCACAACTACCACCACAACCTCCACCACCACCACCACCACCACAACCTCCACCACCACCACTACCACCACCGCCACTGCCGCCACCACCACGGTCGCCATCGTCGCCGCCGCCATCACCTCTTATAATAAAAAATTACTATTGAAGCATCTTTAGGCATCTGTACAAACAACCATGTAGAGATTGATAGGTCTTGAAATATATAGATAACCATCGATATGGGTTGTATTTTCACTTTAACGTTTTAGCAAAATAATGCCTATGCAGAAAATGCGCACGAATAGATTTCATTCCCAGTGCTTTGAAACTGAATTACAGTTGCGAAGGTTACAGCATATCGATATTTTTATTTACACGTATTGAAGGTTACAGCATATCGATATTTTTATTTACATGTATTGAAGGGTACAGCATATCGATATTTTTATTTACATGTATTGAAGGTTACAGCATATCGATATTTTTATTTACAAGTATTGAAGGGTACAGCATATCGATATTTTTATTTACATGTATTGAAGGGTACAGCATATCGATATTTTTATTTACATGTATTGAAGGGTACAGCATATCGATATTTTTATTTACATGTATTGAAGGGTACAGCATATCAATATTTTTATTTACATGTATTGAAGGGTACAGCTGGGAAGATGTTGATACGCAGATGTCGAGTAAACATGAAAAGGATAGAGACTGTATCATAACTTCAAATTTGAGTAAGCCATCTCCTGACTTTTGATACACGTATCGTTGCTCAAAAAATAGTGCTACAAAGAAGGGCATGTGATACATTGTATTCTTGCCGTTGCAGAAGACTAATGACTTCACACGCAGATCGAATTGCACCAAGCTGTTCTATGTAAGTTAAATGGAGGGGAACTAGCTAAGATACCTGAGTGTCCTTGAAAAAGTTATCTTGATTTTCAAAAAAGCATTTCATTCAGAAGGGTGATGACAAATCACAAGGGGAAAGAGGAATCAAAACAGGCTTTTTGCGTAGAATATTTTGCATAATCAAGAGAATTGTCATTATTGTCACTGCCATTGTCATTGTTGTCATGTTACGAAGATTAACATAATTCAGGTAACATAATTTCCACTCATCATATCTAAAATTTCCGTACGGAAATAAAAATAAAAATACAAACAACAATGACCCAGAAACACAATAAGTTTTACTATTACTAGCAACATTTGAGAACCCTTACTTCACTTGTCTCTGTTTCACTATCACATCATCTTGCTACATATCCATATCTGTCAATAGCAACTCCACGATCACATTCAAGAGGAGAGACCAACTGACAGCGCAACCCTTAAACCTTCCGTTTCCCTCAGCTTTACCCGATACAGAAATTGTTCTTCCCATATTTATTTATCTTCCACGCGGCAGAAGCCATCAAAGCTTCGCGAATCCTAGAGGTGCATACATGGCCAATATGCTTGAACTTGCATTGCTTCTACCCATCCAGGAGTGTTGTTGCGTACCTGGGCTAAACACTCCTAGGATCACCTAAGTGGGTGAGATGATTGCGTGTGTGACTGTTTTTGAACACCCCGCCATATAGGCAGCCACACTCCGTCTTCAGGGGAGCCCAGGAGTAAAACGGGGTACCCGTGAGGGCAGCAACGACACGCTGAGTTGCGATCGATCCTGGAAAGCGGCCTTGAGTCAGCCTGGGGAAGAAATACTTGCCCAAGAAAATGGAGTTGATGCTGGTTCCTGACCGCATGCGACTTTTCGCTCAACATCTTTTGTCGTCAGCCGTTAGTGAGGGACTCACCAGGCGGCCAAGTGATTGTGGGTAAAGTGTGAAGAGGTTCGAGACCCAGGCACGGGGGATGTGTCGCTATATAAACCCACACCTTCACCTTTACAGCCGTAGCAGGCTGTAGTTAAAAAATAATTCTAGGACGTGTCATCGGCGATCAGCGTATCTTTGGACGAAGTTGGATCTGCTGTTGTCCATTTCAGTCGCCCCATGTAGAGGTTTTCTCAATTGCCGTCCTCTGTGTACCGAGTTGCCTCTGACGAAGTAGGTTAGATGGCTTGTAGTCTCTGCGTAGCTTTAGTCTCGGTCAGGGTAAACACACTCCATGGCCGGAGTGGAAGGTCATTGGGTGTACTAACCGTTCCGGAGAGAGAGAGAGAGAGAGAGAGAGAGAGAGAGAGCGAGAGAGAGAGAGAGAGAGAGCGAGAGAGCGAGAGAGCGAGAGAGAGAGATAGAGAGAGAGAGATAAAGACAGATAAGGGCAGAGACAGAGAGAAAGAGAGAGAGACAGAGAGGGAGAGAGAGAAAGAGACAGAAAGAGAAACACAGAGATAGAGGGAGGGACAGACATAGAAAGAGAGAGAAAGGGACAGAGCGACGGAGAGACAGAACCAGAGAGCCAGAGAGAGAGCGAGAGAGAGAAACAGAGCGACATAGAGAGAGATAGCGCCAGAGAGAGAAAGAAAGAGGAAGAAACAGAGATATATCGCGACAGAGAGAGAGAGAGATAGGGAGACAGAGACGGAGAGAGACACACACACAGAGAGAGAGAGAGATCGAGAGAAAAGGAGAGGGGGGAGGCAGAGATGAGAGAGTCAGAGACAGAGAGGGAGAGAAAGAGGGACAGAGAGAGAGAGAGAGAAAGAGAGAAAGATCTTAAAAGAGAGAGAGAGAGTAAAGGGGTAGGAAGGAGGGAGAGAGGGACAGAATAGAGGGACAGAGAGAGAGAGAGACGGACAGACAGACAGACAGAGAGAGACACAGAGAGAGAGAGAGATGGAAAAGAGAGATGATGATGCTCAGCGACAGCATTCCATCAGTCCATGACCCGCTCCAAAATATTTCTGACCAATGTCCTTCCTTACCCATGTATTCATAAATATTCAAGACGTCACCACTCGTATATGTTTCTGGTCACGTTATCCCATCCCTAGCTCTTTGTTCAATATCCCTAAACCCTTTCTCACGTTTACCCTCCTTTCTCGCTATCCCAGACTTTTGTTTTCTGTCTTGAATATTCTCTCCTCCTTCTCTACGTCCTTCTTTGTGTCTCTTCGTTTCTTTGTAATATCTAGAAAGTTTTGCAAGGAATCAAGGATATGATTTTACTAATTCCTTGCCCTTCTTCTTTCATCTCTTTTCTTCGAATTCTCCAAAAGGTAACAAAATATGATGCGGAAAAGAGTATCGAATGTGTGCGTTTGTAAGCATCAGTACACGCACGCGTATGAGTGTGTGTGATTTTGTGTATGCGTGTGTGTGCGTGTATGTGTGCGTGTATGTGCGCACACACGCACGTGTACGTGTGTGTATGTATGTGTGCATATCTGTATGTGTATATGTGTGTACGTATGTGTGTGCGCGTGCGCATATGTATACGTCTATATGTGTGTGTGTGCGCGTGTGCATATGTATATGTTTGTGTGTATGTGTGTGTGTGTGTGCGTTCGTGCGCGTGTGTGTACATGTATGTATGTATGTGTGTGTGTGCGTGCGCGTGTGTGAACATGTACGTATGTGTGTGTGTGTGTGTGTTTGTGTGTGTGTGTGTGTGTGTGTGTTTATGTGTGTGTGCGTTTGTCTGTTTTCTGTTGAAATGGCCCAAGTATTCACCAGTTCCTTGGCCAATCTTAACATTTAGTTCAAACAGTTGCGTCGACGGAAATGATTTATCAAAATGGCTCGATCATTTTGTTTCCATTAAGAACTACTCTAATCTTTACATTGGAGGGCTCTACCGGCTTTGCAGATATCACTACTGTACCCTTTTTTCCTCCTCTGTATCCCAAATTCCATGCTACATGTTTCAACAGTCCTGGCGTAACGATCACAATCAGCAGCAGAGAACGAAGACATCGAAAAAAATTATGGTAGCGCATGCAACGACAAATTTCAAATGACTACATGTACTCCAAAATCTGGACCCTTGTTGAAGAAGGGGGATGTTTGAACCTGCGAGAAAGGTGATCCTCTCTGTCCGAGGGTCTTCTTTGAAGAGGTTTGAAAGAGATAACGTGAGCACAAACACTTCCACACCAGTCGAGAGACTTCTCACACATCCCTGACTCTCTGTCGTGGTGATGAATTGTCAACACCTGGTGCAGAAGTGTACATCCATCAAGTAACAGTTCAAAGAAATGAATAAAGCACTAAAATACCCGGACAGACCGTGACCAGTCAAAGAATGAGGAAGACATGGATGCAACTTCGAAAGCTTGAAACAGTTTGAAAAAATACCGAAGACGAAACAATAAGCACTCATCGTTAACACACGCGTGTGCGCGCACGCACACACACACACGCACGCACACACACACACACACACGCATACACACACACACGGACGCACGCATGCATACACACACGCACGCACGTAAACATATATGCACATACATATGCACATATACACACTCAGACATACCTGCAATGCAAACACGTTTGTACTGATTCATTAAAATGTATCAGAAATCCACAGGATTACATAACGTGTACATTGCAGCGATGTTCTGATGAACACAACCAACAATCACTCTCTCTTCTCTCCTCCCCCTTCTTTCTTTCTGTCTTTCCCTCTGTTTGTCTGAGAGAGAGAGAGAGACTTTTCATAGAAGTCCGATACAGACCAACTGATTAAACACTAAAACAAAATTGAGGAACAGCGAAAAGACTGGTAACTCAGTGGTTTCCTACGTCCAGGCCTCTCGGACCTGTGTACGAGTCGGTGGTTTATGACTCTGTGATGTCCAGTGCGCGCTGCTTGTTTTGCCGACCAGAGGACGTTGGTGGATGAGGTGGCGACAAAGCTCTATCTTAACGGCTCGTTTGTCTCCACACTGGGAAGCAGCAGTGACAGTTGTTTGCTCAGACAAGATAGCAGTCATGACATCCTCCACAGAGACAAATAGTCGGCATTCAACCAGAGGCAGAATGGGTATTCGGCAGGAGTCTTTGAGGAGAAGTGAAATGTTGGTGACAAAACTTCCAAACCAAATTGTCCTAGATTGAGATTTCATGATTATACCTGCTGTGAATAGGGAGTGTGTTTTATGCTATTTCTTCTGTTGTACATGTATCACTCGAAACATGTATTTGACATTTCACGAAAAGTAGAAACCCTGATATTGTTTTCTTGGCATGCAGGATTACAGTTAGATAACTCATTTCAGAAAATAAAAAATTCCCCATCATTTGTATTCTTATCAGTCGCAACCAACTTACTGGCAAAATCTTATTAAAAATACGGTGTCCATAGACTGCAGTGGTGAAAACTGCGCATCCACCGTTGTTAGCTGCTGTATCGTTCCTCAGCATTTTTTGCTTTGTTTTAGTATACATTTACGAATAAAGACACGCACATATATGTGTAACCATAAACTAAGACAAAAAGGTCCTTATGTCAGATGTACATATTTTGTACGCGTGCACGGGCAGACACAAATTAGCGCGCGCGCACACACGTACACACAAACACACACACACGTACACACACACACACACACACACACACACACAAGCTGCCCCCTCCCCCCTCCCAAACCAAACCAAAACAAGCAAGCAAACAAAACCACACAAAACTTCACAAACATGCAAGCACACATACACATATAAACGTTGATCCCAAAACACACACACACACACACGAGCGCGCGCCCGCACACACACACTCATTCTCTCTCTCTCTGTTTTTCTCTCTCTTTCTTTCTCTTTCTTTCTCTCTCTCTCTCTCTCTCTCTCTCTCGCTCGCTCACCCACCCATCCACCCACCCAAACACACACGCATTCACTCGCGCATACAGACGCACGCACACAAGCACACACACACACGCACACACAAGCACACATACACACACACTCATACACACTCACGCACACATTACACATATGCACACACACACAGATACACACACAGAAACACACACGCACACATACACACATACACACACTACATCCACACACACTCACTCACACACACATACACACACACAAACATACACACTCACACACACACACACACACACACACACACACACATACACTTAACACATATACACACACACACACACTCACACACACACACACACACTCACTCACTCACACATACATATACACACGCGCACACACACACACACACACACACACACACCACAACATTCACGCACGCGCACACACACACGCGCGCGCGCGCACACACACACACACACACACACACACTGAGCATAAGCAAAGGACGGGGCAGATTTGGACAGGAGGAGCAAAGCCAAAGGGAAGGAGATGAGGAAGAGAGGGGGCACCAGTACACAGAGTGGATGACCCTGCAGAGACAGAAGCTGGAGAGAGGCCAAGGAAGGTAGAGTCATGTTGTGACTGGTTTACGACCTCACGGGGACATTGTACCGGTCGCAGGAAGCAAGGGAGGAATAGTCTGCCCCTGGGCGATGACGCGTGTCGCCGTAAAGCACGGGTGACGTCAGAGGGTGATGACAGACCAGTCACGTGGTATCTCGTTCCGGGAGAGTGGTTGTTCTTAGAAGCGTTTCAAGTTGATTTTGCCCGCCTTGTGTTTGTGGCTGCAATTTTCAGTGATGGCTTCCAGAAGTCGCTTGCTTTTATTTCGATTCTGACAGGTTGAAATATTGCGGAGAGCTCCTGAGCGTATCCAGATTGTCTATCGAACTTTCCCCAGTTCCAAGTAGTTGCTACCTTTGAAGTTTGGCCTCCACCGTTCTAAACAGTCCAGAGAGTTTATAAGAGTGCCCAACTGTCTACCGAATTTTCTGAGTCAGCTTCCATGCTTTGACATCTCTTAGATGTTATTTTCACTACTTGATATGGTCTACAAAGTCCAACTTGTCCATTGAATAGTTTTCGCCAACTTGAGAAAAGCTTGCAAAGATAATTAATTTTTATCCTATTTTTCTTCTTATGATGCGAAGAAACATTATCTCGCCTGGTAAAAATAAAATCTCAGGTTTACACTTTCTTATTCGCTCCCAGTATCCCAAATTAATAGTTTGACCATATAACGGATATGTCTTACCTACATAATGAAATGCCCAGGTTTCTACCACTGAATAATATCATCACTACAGGCATAGACTATTTTGCATTTCTTACAGTTCAGACATGGCATCTTGCATCTCAATAAGGTACTTCCATTTTCGTGCCATTGCCTCATTCCCATACAGAGGAGGAAGGAAGTCGACATTTTGAACTCTCAATGTAGATGTCTTACTTTCTTCTGCCGTCTCCTCTGCTCGAAATACTTTTAGACGTGGAAGGATCATAATGCGATGA
The DNA here is from genome assembly GCA_034096865.1 of Theodoxus fluviatilis. Lineage (NCBI taxonomy): Eukaryota > Metazoa > Mollusca > Gastropoda > Cycloneritida > Neritidae > Theodoxus > Theodoxus fluviatilis. The sequence continues at coordinate 32,637 of JAWQFJ010008267.1, read as the reverse complement.
AGGTCGTCTTGTATAAGAGTGCATGATTCTCCTGTTGACGATGTTCTCAATGTACTTACTTCACCCATTACTCTCATCACAGATAATTTCCTGGCTACCGCAGACCCTGTTGTATGTTCTCCTTTAGATTTGTAGTA
>JAWQFJ010008267.1:25000-27500 GCA_034096865.1 Theodoxus fluviatilis | reverse complement strand
TCCCAACTCTTTGTGTGGCACCAAGGCCGAAACTTCCATTGGACCCACTGATCATAACAAGTCTATATAGTAATAAAGAGTCGATTTCTGCGACAGGTTCTTTCAATATCTAGTTCCAATGTCTTTGTTCCAGTGTCTATTTGTTAACAAGTCTTAATTTTGCTGTCCTTACCCATGAAGCTAAGGCTAAACCCCACCCTACTTCCCGCCCATGTTGCTTCACATTGTTTTGGTCATGTTTCCTAAGGAGTTTCCATTTATCTTCATGACACTCCTCCTCCTCCTCCTCCTCCTCCTCCTCCTCCTCCTCCTCCTCCTCCTCCTACTCCTCCTCCTCCTCCTCCTCCTACTCCTCCTCCTCCTCCTCCTCCTGCTCCTGCTCCTCCTCCTCCTCCTCCTCCTCCTCCTCCTCCTCCTCCCCCCCCCCTCCCACTCCTCCTCCTCCTCCTCCTGCTCCTGCTCCTGCTCCTCCTCTTCCTTCTCCTCCCCCCCCTCCTCCTCCACCTCCTCTCCCCCTCCCCCTCCCCCTCTCCCCCCTCCCCCTCCTCCTCCTCTCCCCTCCCCCCTCCCCCCTCCCCCCCTCCCCCTCCCCCTGCCCCTCCCCCTGCCCCTCCCCTGCCCCTCCCCCTCCTCCTCCTCCTCCTACTCAAAATCGTTTTCTATCCTAACCCACTCTACCCGTTTCTCTAATTGTCTTCAGGATCTGTCTAATCCTCTTTTCCCACCTCATCTTTCTCATAGTTTTCTCGCTCTCACATAACTCGGGTATTTTTCCCACCCGTTCCACTCCGACCGCCTCGTTTACTCCTCTGCTCATCTGCCAAAGGCATGAAAAGTAAAGCCCGTCCCATATGCCGCGATTCCACGCGTTCCATACTGAGGTTATGCACACGGCGCTTCGTGTACATGTCCAGCGCTCATCGCTTGCCACACGTGTACAGCGCTCATCGCTTGCCACACGTGTACAGCGCTCATCGCTTGCCTCTCGTGTACAGTGCTCATCGCTTGCCACACGTGTACAGCGCTCATCGCTTGCCACACGTGTACAGCGCTCATCGCTTGCCACACGTGTACAGCGCTCATTGCTTGCCACATGTATAGATAGCGATGCTGCCAAGCCGCACAGCGCGAGTGAAATATAATAGAAACGGTCCTAATCTGTGTCGTGTCGCGTGCGTCAGCCACAAATACCACCCAATCGCAGAGCGCCACAAACGCTACTACTTCACCGGCATGAGCCATGATTTCAACGACGGCTGCCTCGATGATCGTCTCCGAGGAGAAGAAACTCACTTTTTTCTATGGAGATTGGGAAATTTTGTACAACAGCTGAATGAAGAAATTCATCGACCGCCATAATTAAATGTTGTAGAAGCGTGTGCAAGCAAGCCTGTCCATGTTGCAAGCGACTGTCGTCTCTTGCTACATCGCGAGCAACAAGTGAGGTTTCGTGTACAATGAATGGCCTTTACTGACCGTGCTTTCCATTACGTTTACTGAAAGACGACTGTAGCCAGCTCGGTTAGATTTATCTCTCTTTAGTATCCTCTTTCCAAACCGCGCCTTCACTGTGGCACTCATGTTTGTCTACAAAATGTCCCATGAATGAACAACAAAGAAATTATCAGTGATCCCCGAGGTATGGGAACATTCTTGCGTTGACTTAAGATCGACTGAAGCTATTGCAGTTAGCGTTAGCACACCGTAGTAGTCCCTTTTCAATCTGCTACACTTGGAAACGGCATCGATGTCTCCCCCCCCCCCCCCCCCCCCCCCCGCTGTTGCTTTCGATGTTTGTGTAATATATTCACTCACCACCCCCACCCTCTATCACCCCTTCCATCTTCGAATTTCTCGTTCCACCTTTCTGCTACTTATCTATCTACTCCGTGAACCTTACTTCTCCATCCGTGTTTCCATTTCCTCCCTCTCACGTCCTTCCCTTTGCCACTGTGATTCAACAGCCTTTCTCTTCTCTGCCTCCAACTCGGTAACTCTCCTCACCTAGTCCTGAGGTCTTGCATTTTCCTCTTCGGACCTTCTCACCGACCTAGACACGCCCCGTGCTCTGTGTTCTTTCACGCCACCAACCTCCTCCCCCGCCTCTCACTCCTCATCGTTCCCTTCTTACATTTCCATCTCTTCCTTAACCACCCCCACCCCCAATATTGCTCTCTCGTCTTTCCTCTACCTCTTCCTTCTCCTTCCTCCCACCCCCAACCCACTCCCCATCCCCACCTGCTTCCTCGTCCTACTCACCTCCTTCCTTGTCACCCTCCACCTCCTCCTCCTTCACTTCCTTCCTTCCATCTCACACACAACTCCAACCCTTTCCCCACACCCTCCCTTTTTCAGCCTCCCCTTACTTTCTTTCGTCTTTCCTCTACCCCTGCCACTTCCTTCCTCCCACTCCCCTCCCCATCCCCACCCACTTTTCCATTCTACTCACCTCTATTACCATCTTCCTTGTCGCCCTTCATCTCCTCTTCTTCCTTCCATC
>JAWQFJ010008267.1:12500-17500 GCA_034096865.1 Theodoxus fluviatilis | reverse complement strand
TGCCCGTATGTTGGGCACTATCAGCCAGGGTGATCTGAATGCAAGGTTGGACCTGAATAGCCTGGCCCTGGCCCAATATTCCCGGTAGTCTCTTCAATTTGCTTGGCACTGCCCCGATGTTCCAGCAGCCAGGGGCGGTTCCAGCTGGCATTGACAGCTCTGGCCCCATGCTGCCCTAGAATCAGTGCAGACGAACCGATTAAACGTCGACGACGAAACTGTCCATCCCCCCCACAGTCTCTGTATGAAGCCATTCCACGTGTGAGGGTCCAGGTTAAAAGAAGGCCAAATCCTAAGTATTAAATTAGATTTTTTTTTTTTCGGAATTGACACATAAATAAAAGAAAGAAAGAAATAGCAGCGCTAGGCAAATTAACATGATTTTATTTTTAAAAAACGTCTTAATTGTGTGACTGACTAGCTTGAAACGAGTGGAAACGCATGAGTCAAACCGATGCTGCACATAAAATTAGCGATAGGGGTCAACTTGGGTCAGTTACGTCATTTTGCAAAAATGCAGGCCAGGGACGCATATGTTAATGTCAAGAAATAATGTGCATGAAAAATATGTAAAATTCAAATTTGCGTTGCCTTACCTCTCACCCCCCCCCCCCCCCCCCATCCTCCCCCACCCCCACCCCCCCCCCCACACACACAATACGATGTGCATTCTCGTCCGAAACGAGACCCTCCGAGACGCCCGAGACCCACTTCTCAACAGTCTCTTCCACGACAGTCGACAAGACCTTGCCTCCAAGTCGACAAGACCTTGCCACCAAGTCGACAAGACCTTGCCTCCAAGTCGACAAGACCTTGCTTCCAAGTCGACAAGACCTTGCCTCCAAGTCGACAAGACCTTGCTTCCAAGTCGACTAGACCTTGCCTCCAAGTCGACAAGACCTTGCCTCCAAGTCGACAAGACCTTGCCTCCAAGTCGACAAGACCTTGCCTCCAAGTCGACAAGACCTTGCCTCCAAGTCGACAAGACCTTGCCTCCAAGTCGACAAGACCTTGCCTCCAATTCGACAAGACCTTGCCTCCAAGTGGACAAGACCTTGCCTCCAAGTCGACAAGACCTTGCCTCCAAGTCGACAAGACCTTGCCTCCAAGTCGACAAGACCTTGCCTCCAAGTCGACAAGACCTTGCCTCCAAATCGACAAGACCTTGCCTCCAAGTCGACAAGACCTTGCCTCCAAGTCGACAAGACCTTGCCTCCAAGTCGACAAGACCTTGCCTCCAAGTCGACTAGACCTTGCCTCCAAGTCGACAAGACCTTGCCTCCAAGTCGACAAGACCACAACCAGAGCCAGCAAGACCTCGACGACGTGGTGTGCTGAAGATTAATAGCCTTTTCAGGGCCACCAATTACCAAGAAAGAATGCAAAAGTTTGGTGCTGGCCACCTCATTTGAAAACACATGTTGAGAAGGTTCTGGAATGTGCCGGAATAACTTGGCACTTTCGAAGCTGCTCATGTCAGTCTCCTGGCCCATGCTGCTGCTTAGTTGTGTGACGTAGTCAGGGTAGATGTGTCTTGTCTGTGTCACGTGACATCAATCACATAGCTTCCAGACAATGGAGTACGTTGTACTCGGTTCTCGAAAGTTCTGGAACCTCTCAACAGGTATAAAAGGCGCCAGAGCAGACATGCAAGAGCGCACATGACAGAAATAATTAGAGCCCAAGAAGAAGACAGGTGAGTGTGAAACGTCCTCCATAAGAAGTGATTGAGTCCTCTATGGAATCTTGTTCCAAGAGTGAGAGCGTGGACGACACGTGTGAGAAGAGAACGTACATCAGAAAAAGAAAACACGTTAAGGGCACGGATAACACTGATTGTGTCCTCCAAAAATCCAGTCTCGAGGGTGAAGTTATTATGGTAATGCTGATTACTACTGTCATCACTGTATCGACCAGTGCGTGAATACATTTTGTTCGAAAACGACCACCTGCTTTTGTGAACTTTGACTTCCCCGGCGCAAGCTAGGAGAACCACTGTACAGATAGGACTTTGCCGCAAGCTAGGAGAATCACTGTACAGATAGGACTTTGCCGCAAGCTAGGAGAACCACTGTACAGATAGGACTTTGCCGCAAGCTAGGAGAACCACTGTACAGATAGGACTTTGCCGCAAGCTAGGAGAACCACTGTACAGATAGGACTTTGCCGCAAGCTAGGAGAACCACTGTACAGATAGGACTTTGCCGCAAGCTAGGAGAACCACTGTACAGATAGGACTTTGCCGCAAGCTAGGAGAACCACTGTACAGATAGTACTTTGCCGCAAGCTAGGAGAACCACTGTACAGATAGGACTTTGCCGCAAGCTAGGAGAACCACTGTGCAGATAGGACTTTGCCGCAAGCTAGGAGAACCACTGTACAGATAGGACTTTGCCGCAAGCTAGGAGAACCACTGTACAGATAGGACTTTGCCGCAAGCTAGGAGAACCACTGTACAGATAGGACTTTGCCGCAAGCTAGGAGAACCACTGTACAGATAGGACTTTGCCGCAAGCTAGGAGAACCACTGTACAGATAAGACTTTGCCGCAAGCTAGGAGAACCACTGTACATATAGGACTTTGCAAAGGAGACAAGTCGCAACACACATACACACTTCATCACCTTCACCCGCCCTTACATGAACCCCACCTTCATTCAGCGTGGCTGAGACTAGTGAATATAGTCTCAGCAACAGGTTGGTCACGTGATAGCCTTAATTCTTCCATAACATGCATACCACCGTTCTGAACACAAAGTCTCAGCCACGCTGAATGGCATATCACATCGTCAGTGTATTCCTCCGCTTGTTGTGATACACTCGATACTGGCAGCCATGTTTTTCGTCAATTCATTTTCTAAACATCGATTTCCCATAAATGTAAAACTTGTATGCAGTAAAATTCGAATCACAAGAGTGTAATATTGTGAACTCTACTAAGTATAAGGACTTTGAATACAACAGCAATAGTTATACTTCATTGAGCGAGTAAGGCAACCTATCCCGTCTGCATAATCTTTTCGACCGATACACACAGTCACAGAAACCCGCTGAGTGCTATTGCTGATGAGGAATCATTAATTTAATGTATGCTTAGAAGGATTAAACTTAGAAAAACTGCTTCTGAGCTATCCGATAATATCGAACTTCGGAATCGGACGGATTCCTACAGAAGAAACTTCCACTCGACACAACACAACACAACACAGACACAGACGGAATGTAGGTTAAATCACTTACTGACTCCATCAGTCGATACACGAATGATCGAAGTAGAGCTCGTCAACAGTGTGAAGGCAGTTAGAACACAGGTTCCGGCCAGAAATCATTTACTTGCGAGAGTATAACCATAGATTCACGAAACCAGCCCGGAGCCATAGGAATTCTTTTCGCTGCGTTTATAGTAGGTCCAAAGATTGCGTGAATTACTGATACACAATCGCACGTGCTCAAGGCAGTTTGCAACCTTTTGACGACGTTCGCGCTAAAAGTAGTTCTCAAATGATTTCCTGAAAATTTCATAGATTAGTTTTATTAGAACACCAAATTTGTGTTTATCTATCGGGATAAATAATTGGAGAGAAATAGAATCGTCTCTTTTTACTCTCAATGGTCTTTGGTCATGTTAAATTTTGATTGGTAAAATCATTGGAATGTGGAGCCGAAGTCACGTGACCAACCTGTGTCAGAGATACTATAATCTCTGTGTTCAGAATGCCCCACCTTTTCCCCACCTACTTCCTTTTTGTCCACCTCCCCCAACACCTCTCAGCACACCGGAAACAAAACGGGTGCCTGCGTGTCACCTTACTGTTTTTGCGCATGCGCAAAAGGCCAGCTTCCTGCACTGACGTCACCTCAGGGTCATGTCACCACGGTGACAGCAGACTGTTATCGTTGCCTCATTTGTGACGTCAGGAATTCGCCTTGGCTTTGAGCTGGGCTGCACAAACACTGGATCGTTGAATTCGCCTGTGTTCCCCCTGTGGTCTTTGTGAAGTGGTTCTTTGTTTCTACAGGGTGAATACTTGGCAAAGTTCGAAAGACGACGCCACCGAACCTCACTACCCTGTGTTTCAGCATGTCGGTGGGTGACACGAACACAAAGGAGAGAAAAAATTACTCCAGATGATTTGACGACAGCTTGTTAATTGTCTCAAAGATTCGTGTGGCATTTCATTCTCTGTGGATTCCCTTGCAAGCGCCAAGCGTCGAGTTTCTGGAATCCCGTTTGCGGATGTTGTTCTACATCAATTTAGGTCAAGGGCAACATCTACATTGTCTTTTCTGCTGGCACCGACAGCTTCGGGAACGCTCAAAACTCAGGAAGAGAGTAGGGGAAAGAGGAGAAAACTTGAAGCAAATGGTGTTGATAGGTTTTCAGTGAGCGAGGCAAAGGAGCAAACTGAAATCGATACAGGGAGGTTAAGAAGTTTTGAGGGCCTCACGGAGCAGGAGAAAGAGGAGCAAACTGAAATTGATACAGGGAGGTCAAAGAATATCGAGGGTCTCATGGAGGAGGAGGACAAAGAGGAGCAAAATGATCAGTAGAAGGAGCTGGAGCAGAAAGAAACAAAGAAACAGATGGAGAAGAAGGAGGAGGAGCAAGAGGAGCTGGAGAAGCAAGAAAATATTAGTATTGAATAGGAGGACAAGGAGAAGGCTGAAGAAACTGGCATAGTAGTAGTGGGAGGAAGAGGAACAGGAGGAAGAGCAGGAGCAGGAAACAATTGGAGCATGCACTGTAGCAGCTGAAGAAAACGGGGCAGTACCAGCAGCAGCAGCAGCAGCAGCTGTAGCAGAAGCAGCAGCAGTGGCAGCAGGAGTAGCAGCTGTAGCAGCAGCACTGACGGGTGCAGTAGCAATGGATGCACCAGTGGCATGCGCGACAGCAGCAGCAGAAGCAGCAGCTGTAGTAGAATAACAGAAGCGAAGCTGTAGCAAGGGTATGTATGATCTGCTGCGACAAAGTAGTTCAAGCAGCAGTGGCAGCGGCAGCA